>JASPKZ010000589.1:0-76634 GCA_030220185.1 Diploptera punctata | reverse complement strand
TTAAAAAGACTGAAAATGTATAAAACTGTTATTCTCCCAGTTATATGGATGTGAAATATGGACTCTTTCTTTAAGGGAGGAAAGAAGATTACGAATATTTGAGAATAAGTTCCTAGGAAAATTTTTGGGCCAAAAAGAGATGAACAAACAGGTGAATGGAGAAAACTACATAATAGTGAGATACATGGTATGTATATGAAGCCAGATATAATACAATTAGTTAAGTCTCATAGACTGCATTGGGCAGGGCATGTGGCATGAATGGGGAATGAAAGAGGTGCACGGAAGCTTCTTGTAGGAAAACCAGAGGAGAAAACGCCCAGTTAGTAGACCAAGAATGGAGTGGGAGAATAACATTATCCATGATTTGAGGGAAGTAGATTATATAGGGGATGATTGGAAAACATCTCAGGATAGGGACATATGGACAGCTTATGTCCGGGCGGCCATGAATCTATGGGTTCAATAGAGCCAGTTAGTTAGTTATTTTAAACAAACTGACACTTATTCACAGCAAAATGATGACTTTAAATTACTTCCCGAAACATTATGAAATTAGTCCACTGCTGTGGTCTCGAGGTAGCATGCTGCCTTGTCAAGCAGCGAGCCCGGGTTCGATTCCCGGTCGGGACAGTTTTTCCTCACCTGTAAGACAAATGCCAGGAAAACTTTAAGGCCCAAATGGTCCCTGAAATCATATGGCCACCGCAATCATCATCATTCATATTCATCTTAGATTAAGCTTAGGATTAGGGGCTCTCCTGGAGCACCACTGTCATCATCATCATATCATCGGGGCAACATAACACCGCCTTCCAGGTGCCACAACCTCAGAAGTGGGTTACAATTACGCCATTGCCAGGAGAGAACACCAGAAATGTCTGACGACATAAACTGGGGGCATTAATATATATATATATATATATATACACACACATTATGAAATTAAGTTCATCATATTTAGGTGTTTTAATTTATTTCATTTACTGAAATAGACTCAAATTTAGATTACCTTTTCCTTGATTTTCCAAACAATATTCTTGTAATACTGTTGCTCTAATGTTTTGCCTTTGCAATCATTTCATCATCCACCACTGACTTGCCAGGCCTGACATGGCTTCACTGGAGCCCCTTCAGCTTGCTCGTTTCAGGACATGTACAAAGAGGGAATTGAGGAGAATCCAAGCTATAGAAATTAAATTCTTAAGTGGAAAGGTACATAAAACAAGGAGAGATAAAATAAGGAACGACAAAATCAGGGACACATTAAATGTAGAAAAATTAACAACAGACAGAAAAAAATGGTTTGGACATTTAAAAAGAATGGGAAAGGAAAAACTACCACAAAGACTGTTAAATCTCAAGTTACAAGGAAAACAACTATGGGAAAGATGGATTAATCAAGTGGAGAAAAGTCTACAAGAAAGAGGATACAACTGAGAATAACTAAAAGAAGGAAAGCATGGGAAGACAGAGGTGGTTAGAGGCATATTTGGAATCGACCTTCCGAAAGGATGATAAAGATGATGACTGTACTTCTTCCATCTTTACTAACATTTCGCACTATTTTAAACTTTTTCAACGATATAACATTTTTTTTACAATTATTAAATATTTATCTACATTCGCAAAATGCTGCATTTATCTCAAATGTGCACACGCATGAAAGTTTGAAGAAATGTCTGCTAGATGGCAGAGATATCTGTAAAATCAGAATAATCAACAATCGAAAATATATTTTAAGAAATGGATGTTCACTCCATTTTGTTAGGTTCTGATGGCATAGGTTAGTATGGCTGAAGTTTCCATTAAGCGCAGTGAGAAATTTTTATAAGTTCCAGGCAGACACCTCACGCATGCATCAACAAGATTTTATTTTTAAATTACTGTTATTTCTTTCTGTATTCATTCTATCATTAATTTTATTCAATTGTAATACTAGACATTATTTTTATTATTGTTCAGTTTAGCTAGATAATAAATTGTTTAGTATGCACTATTAAATTTTACATTTTTTTCTAATGATTATTTCAATATATTTTTCTATGATATTTAACTACATACGTAACATGAAGATGTGGCAGTCAATTTATTTTTGGACGTTGCATTCTTTCACAGGTTAAGAGTGCTTAAATTGCATTAGGTTTGTTAAATACCGTGTATATGTTGGCTGCATTATGTGATTCCGTAGTGTAAACCACTTTGCGTTTGTTGGAGCATGCGCGTGGTGTCTGCCTGGAACTTAGAAAAAATTTCTCACTGCGTTTAATGGAAACTTTACCCAGTTAGTATATATCAGAGTGGCGTATGCATGGAATTAATTTTATTAGGTTAGGAAGAGGGAAGTTGGTGTACATCCATTTCTAATAATGTTTAGGAATTTATTGCGAAGATTGGTCATACCGATTTCACACATGTCCCCATCTAGTGGAAGTTTTTCAGTATGCACATGCACACTATGATTCTGTAGAACTTAGAAAAATTCTTGGATAAGGTAAACTAAACTTTTACCCTGAATATTTTTTCTTCAAAGCCTACATTTAGGCTCAAAATTTAAAGCTAACATCAATGCATTAGCCTTGTAAATACTAAAAATGTTAGGCATTGGATATTAGCATACTTTTCTAGTTTTGTTAAGGATGTGATTGAGTATATCATCTAGTTTATATACCCGATAAAAGTTTTACATTTATAAATAAAAGATTGAAATAATTAATTAACCATGTATTGTATCAAATTATTTGCTTTTCTATAACATTTTCAAAAAACAAAGTTGTATGTTTCAGATACAATTTATAATTTCTCTCTTTTAGCATGATTATATTTATTAACTAGAATTTTTGGAGATTGTAGCACAAATGTCTACATACCACGATTTAAAAAAACAGCAGAAAACAACTTACTGTTGTAATAATATAATTAGGACAATGAGCTGAGGTGTGTATATATATTTTTTTATTGATTATATATATATATACATAATAAAATCTGAAGAAAGTATCAAAAATAGGGGAAAAAATTAAAAGTGTATATAAAAATAACCTAAAAATGTGATATAAAGATTGTGGATTATGTAATTACATATTACATACTTAAAACAGAATAGTCAAATTAATGTTGATCATTTAATAAAACTAATGATGGAAATTAACATTATTAAGCTTCATAACATTAAAATGAGTTCCAACATCTCACCTCAAACACTCCATGTTCTTCACAGCACAGGATCGCAGTTTTAGAAAGTCGTTCCTATCTTCAGAGTCGAAAAGATGGCTGAAGATAGGAACGAGTTTCTGAAAACCGCAGTCCTGTGCTGTGAAGAACATTGAGTGTATGAGGTGAGATGTTGTACAATTACTTTTAATTTTATTAATGTTGATTGTATCTGCCAGCTACACTGACCCACTTATTAACAGAGTCTTAAATTTCACTGGAGTAGAGGATTTCATCATTGAGATGAGCATATTTTCATATTTAATATTTAATTTTAGGAAGTTATATTTTGAGGTTATTTTAATTATATTATTTTTGGTCTGGACATCTTACCTCAATATTGTTGATTTGTTCTTGGACATGTTTCAAAACAATTCTGTTTTATCGTCGGGGAAAGCTGACGATAAAACAGAATTGTTTTGAAACATGTCCAAGAACAAATCAACATTAATATTTTCATAACTTAATGACTAACGTATCTTATGGTAAATTTAATAATGCAACTTAACTTTTACAGGAATTAATCACTATGAGGTTTAATTTATGGTAAAATCAAATGTTTCTTACCTCTCCTCATACAAATCTTCTAAGTAGATAGCGATTTCGAGACCATAACGGTCTCATCTTCAGTACTATTTTGGCGACTGATATTATGTCTATCGGAAGAAACTCTTCTTCTTCCATCTGTTGGTGGACCGATGAACCTCTGGATCAGGTCAGAATTTGCAGGAATTTCAAAGTTCATAAGTTTTCCTTTGTTTTTCTGAATGTGGATCTTTTCCCAAACCGTGAGTTCCTTTTGTTTGTCTATTTGTTTAATTAGACTGGCTTTTGATTCAATTAGATGTTTTTCGGACCAAACATGAGCAGCTACTGCTGACTTTCCACTTCTCCATTTTTTACGTTTCTAAGATGTTCTTTGAAAACAAGGGTGAAAGAACATCTTAGAAACATAAAAAATGGAGAAGTGGAAAAGTCAGCAGTAGCTGCTCATGCTTGGTCTGAAAAACATTTAATTGAATCAAAAGCCAGTCTAATTAAACAAATAGACAAACAAAAGGAACTCACGGTTTGGGAAAAGATCCACATTCAGAAAAACAGAGGAAAACTTATGAACTTCGAAATTCATGCAAATTCTCAACCTGATCCAGAGGTTCATCGGTCCACCAACAGAGGGAAGAAGAAGTTTCTTCCGATAGACATAACATCAGTCACCAAAATAGTACTGAAGATGAGACCGTTATGGTCTCGAAATCGCGATCTACTTAGAAGATTTGTATGAGAAGAGGTAAGAAACATTTGATTTTACCATTAATAATGCAACTTAATTCCTGAAAAAGTGTTTCAAAATAATGTGCCTTTACATGTAAGATATATCGAGTGATGTCAGTAGATGTTACAATAGAAAAGAAAATTAGCAGCATTTGATATATTCAACAATGTAATGGAAGATAATATTGTTTGTAACCTATGGCCCATTTTAACTTGTGTATATAGACATTTGTGCTACAATAGTCAAATGTTTTCTATATTATTTCAAATATTGGATGAGCTATTGAAGAGTGATAGAAGAAAGAAAGTCTAATCCCAGACCCAAATATTTTTTATTATAACAATCAAGAAGTTTTCAGCACAGTTTACCTTCAGATACAATTCCTTGTGACAATTACTGCTTGTAACTTAACCTAAACTGTTAGTCAATGTCTTGTTGCTTCAAAACAGAGATCACCAGCAGGAAAAGTCTCGGTTTTAAAGATATGACGTAACAATATGGGTCATTTACATTTCTCAGAATTTTTTTTCTGATGAGATTAAAAAAAAAAAAGAAAAATGTCTCAATAATCATCACCAAATCTTTTTCAATAATTTCTATTAATATTTTATATATATGTATAATTTTTTTCAGAAGATGCTGTATTTTGAAATTTTAATCAAGATGGAGCGTAATCCTGCTGGTGGAACACAAGTGTCCATCCAATCACATCTTGTTTACCACATTCCAAATTTTTTTAAGAAAAACAATGCAGGACCATGGTTATATAGGATGATGCTAGCGCATTCTACACATTCGTTATCACTGATTACATTTCATATTATACTTCTGATGAATGCTTAAATTTAAATGAACACTACCTGCCAGCTATACAAACTCATGATGATAAAATAATACATGACAGGTTGATTGAGTTCACATATTTGTCTCTGTCTCTCGGGCAAGACCTGGTATTCAGGGTGGTGCAACAAAAAAATGTCTGCCTTGCTGTGCTCATCAGCTTACCAATTGTCCAGCACACACATATCACTAGCTGGGCTATACACATCACTGTGTCTGGAACTGTTGCATGGTATACATCATTCCGGCACCTTGTTGTTGCATTGCAGCTCCCTGTGCTGCCGCTGCCATCTGCTGTGCTGTGCCTGGAACTTGTGCTTGTCCTGGCATCCCCTGCCAGGCTGGCAATTGCATCCCCATTCTCCCCATGTAACCCTGCTGATAGCCAAACTGACCATAGGGATAACTTTGCATTCCTTGCAGATACTGCCCCTGCATCTGCGCTGCAGCTGTAGCCGTAGCCTGGTAGCCTTGTGGATACCAGTAACCCATCTGTTGACCATATGCATACGGATATTGGGTGCCCGCTGGTACCTGCCCGGTATTCTGAGCATGGTTAGGATCACCTGTCTCTTTTCCCCAGAAGCATTTCACGGGTTGCCCATTTATCTCAGTGTTGTGAATTGCTTCAATGGCATGTGTTGCTGCTTCTTTTGTTGAAAATCTGATGAATGCATAGCCTTTATCTTTAAAGACACGAATGTCTTGAATAGTGCCAAATGGAGAAAACGTCTTTTGCATCAATTCTTCTGTTATTCCATTTGTAAATCCTCCACAATAAACAGTGCAATTTGTAGGACTCGACTGATTATAGACTTCATCAAAGGTTGGAGCTTTTGCATTACTGTGACGGGGTCTCTCACTCCTCGGGGGTGGAGGTTTCCGTGTAGACCAATTTGTTCGAATGCTTCGACTCCCTAGCCACTGACCATTCATTGCAGTTATGGCACTTTCAGCCTCTGCCTTTTTTACAAATGAAACAAATGCATAACCTTTTGATTTTAATGTTTGAGGATCTCTAACTATTCTGCAATTGGAAATTTCTCCAAAAGGAGCAAAAGCTTCCCTAAGTGTTTGTGTCTCAATTTCAGGACTCAGATCTCCTACAAATATATGATAGTGATTACTTGTGTCTTGTTTAGGTTGGTTACCTGGTGAAGTGGCCCAATTTACCTTCATTTCTTTATCAAGAAATAACCTCTTGTTCATCGCAGCTAATGCAGTTGCGGCTCCTTGATGATTTGTAAACTCCAGGAAGGCGTACGGATCATTTCCGGGCTCACGGATGATTTTGCAGCCCTTGACGGGTCCAATCTGCGAGAACAAGGCACACAGAAGATCTTCAGATACCGATGCATCCAAATTGCCTACGTACAAGGTTCTGGGATGGCTTTCGTCGCTCATCATCTGTCTTGACATAATATTTTCTTCCACTTTGTAAGTATTTTATTATAAGTACTTCGTTGATTAGTAGCCCGCTGTATCCACATATGCTTCTAGAAATGCTTGACGCATTCCGGTATTCTTTTGTCAAAACAAGGGTACAGTTCAGAAACCTGGCTTGCAAGCACAGAGCGTTCTTATTGTAAAGCTATATGAATTACCTTACAAAGGTAATCGATTTACTTCTTAAAACTTTATTATTCAAACTTTCACAAACTTGCTACAGTCTCGTTTAAATGCAATGCCTCCAGATTATGGTAGATTTCACCACTAGATTTATGAATAAACGGTTATTCAATTTTTTAGAAAACTTCCGGCTTTGTACTCGCATGACCAAGCGATCAGTTGACTATCTATTATTTGTAGATGTGCATGCTCCTGTTCATAAAACGCTTTACTCATTGGTCACTAAAATTAACTATAGAGGCGCTGTCGATAATTTGATATAGTATTTGTTAGTTATTATATATAAATTTAATTAATTTAGTTGATGACGACTGACTTACCAGATAAAAATTATATAACTAACATCTTATTACATAACCTCAACGGTGCTTTAACATGAATTTCAAAAGTGTTGATAGTATTTCTATGAAAATTCAACATCAAAGACGAAGTTGAAATAAAAAAAGAACCCCTAATCACAAAGGGCTATACTTTGTTTTCAATATTATTTTCTAATTTATAAGAAAGCGTAGACTCCAATGCTTTATGTGCATTAAAAAAAAGCTATGCCAGGAATGTACCTAAAAATGTTCCAAAGGAAAATAAGTTACTGTTACAGTCAGATTCAATCCAGGAAGTTACTGTGTGTTTGCAATAGGGAACTGGGTTGCCATTTTAACAGTATTTTTCTGAGAGAAATCCTTAAATAAAACTGAAAAATGCAACACAGGAGGTACAGAGTTGTAAGTTGTAGCCGTCCAAGCCACCCCCTCTTAAAGAAGAAAAAAAACAGTTACCACTTGTCACTGAGGTCGTGCGGACCTGTACTATCCTGTGTGAATTTGTCGACTCTCATATTTACTATAAAACTAGTTTGCATGCTGTAAAAGAAAAGCTATGTTTCTTAAATGTATAGTACATAGATTTGGAAAAAGTACTGCTACCCTTCCTCCTCCTACCCACCCTAAAGAAACAGATACCTTTATTATGAGTTTGGCAACATCTACCCTCTGTACGTAGGGGAACACTGACGTAGCCCGTAAGGTCTGTAGTAAATTCCTGGGTTGAATTAGAGTGTAGCGTCTGTTAGTCAACGTGATAATACACGTTTCCACTATAAGATCCTGTTTTTTAAATATATTTATTCACCCATTACTAAGTCCTTATACCACATATATTCAGTACTCATTTTATTTCATTAGGTGAGAAAATGGATAAGTTAGTGTACACTAAATTCGTTTATAATTCCTTGGATAATGAGGAGCCCATAAGCATAAATTGGATATTCCGTTTGAACAATGGTTAATGTATATTTTCTATTGTAAATACTGTTAGCTTAGGTTAAAACTGCCTCAACTTCTTTTTCAATTTTAAGACATTTCTTGCATGTTTAAAATACCAACATATATATTTTTCTCAAGTAATTATTCGTATACTGTAACAATAATTTGTGCACTTTTCTGTTTTTATTTTAATTTATGTAGGCACATTCCTGATAGAAATTAGATAACTACACTATAGCCGCTGGATCTCCGGCTCTGAAGTTTGGGTTATACGAGGGGTAAAGGGAGAAGCTCGCCCTCTACTGCCAGTAAGGAAATAGTTGGATGGGAGTGAACGTCTGCCATAATCAATCACTGCTCTTGACGCAGCTATAGCGTGATAGTAAGGTTTGAAATTACTGAGATGTTGTCAGCTGTATGTCTGCTAACCGCATACATAAAGCGGCCCCTCCCACTGACTATCCATATCGGCAACACTGTCGTGAAAAACGTCAGGGCCGGAGAATCAATGGCTGGGGTATAACTCATTAATGCATTCGAACCCAGGGTTTTATGGTCGAGAGGATGTACGTTCGCTTGAGCTAATATTTTTCAGTAATTCCCTAAAGTAAAGTAAAGTAAAGTAAAGTAAAGTAAAGTAAAGTGATCCCACAACAGGCCTCAGGAGGCCCTTGGGGTAGTAGGAGGTTAAGGCTCCCACTTTTTCTAGACAAATCGGCACTTTATGTCAGCCGGGTTGTCAGCCCTGCGTGACGGCCACCTTTACCCCCAGAACAAGCGTCTGGTACTCATTTTCGTTAGAGGCTGAGTCGACCCCAGGGCCATAGTGCCGCCAGAGGGTTTGGGTCAGTTTAAAAATCCTGACCCCAACGGGACTTGAACCCTCGACCCTCCGGCTTGTAGCTCAGTGCCTTAACCACTACGCTACGGCGTGCCCCATTCAGTAATTCCCTGTATGGCTAATTTTATTTTTGTGCCACATCCTTGCGTTTTTCAACTGGTTTTACTATAACAAATTCCCATGTCCCTCACTTTTTTTCTCCATCGTGTTTTCGTGACTTTTATTACATCCGATGTTCCATAAATATCAGGCTGCTCACTGTTATGCAGTTTTGTTAATTCATCTGTCTGTAGTCTCTATTTGGTCTAAAAATGTTCTAAGAACTTTATTTTCAAATACTCTCGTACTCTTGTTTAAAATACCATGTTTCGGACCCATATAATACAGCTAGGTAGCTACACGACAGCTCCGTGGCACAAACAGTTTAGACGCTCGCCTCTCACCGCTGGGTCCCGCGTCTCGGTAACTCCATGTGGAGTCTGGGCAGGTTTTTCTAAGAGTTTCTCCTATTTTCTCCTGCCATAAATTTCATCCAACCATTTGTTCACACTCATCTCATTCATTTCACCTGTCTCTGTGATGGTGCGTACATGATCCCTAGAGCCCGTCCTGTGTCAGACACGAGTTGAGGTGGGGGTTGCTACAATAACTAGCGATTCAGATTGAGGAAACCAGCTATAACGTATGTGGGACCGACATGCGACTAATTATCACCCCATACTGATAGACGATCTTCCACCTCTGTGATTAACACTTGGATGTGAGGCCAGCAGCCAGAAGATATATCAAGGGTCTTCAAGGCCTGTCATGCCATGGAATTAATTTGATTTGATTATTGGATAGGGTCTTTAGTTAGGTATGTGTCTTTCCATAGTGTCTCGTTTAAGAATGGTGTAAGCCCTCTGATCGTGTTTGGCATTATGCCAGGTCGAAGATTGAGATGAGATGGAGTCTTTATTCCATCCACATCCACAGTAATTCTGCCCGAGGGCAGGTCTTTCACTGCAATCATAGCATTTTCATGCTATGCTTTGCAACTTTACTAGGGAATTATAGGTGTGGTAACTTCCCGTTGTTTTCCACACCGGTGAAAGATGATGATTATAATAAAAAGGATGATGATGATGATGATGATGGCCGGATGATTTTCGGGGACCGTTGACCCCTAAGCTTTCTGACATTTGTCTTACAGGTGAGGAAAAAAACCGAAAAACACTCACCCAGGAGCCTGTCCTGACCGGGAATCGAACCCGGGCCCGCTGATTGACAAGGCAGCACTATACCTCGAGACCACAACGGTGGACAAGTCTTTATTATTGATATATATTATTCTATGGTATACATGGATGCCGGCTGATCACGCTTGTCTCACCGTGAAGTGAACAGATTAAATGAAGTGGATGACACGAAGAAGTACTCGAATTAAGTTTTTTGCAAAGAAATCCTGATAAAATATTGTCGTAGTTCCGATTCGTCCACTAGAATTTCATATTGAGTGACCGAAACGCGAATTCGGGATCCAGAGGTGGAGGGCGAGTGACTCACAATTTGCTCCATGAAGCGGCCTCAAAAATGATAATAAACAAAAATTGTCAATTATTTTTTACATACATCTTTAACAATTAGATTTTGTTTGTTTGTATTTATATTTAATGATATTACAAAGTGGTAAATATGACTGAGGGATCCAGGTAACGAAATTCCAAACCAATATTTGTCTTGACGATTGAGAAAAACCAAGAAAAATCTTGTCACCGCGATTTGAACTCGGACACTCCAAATACGAGTCTCCAACGCTGTCTGAGCAACTAGCCCGGTGAACACAGAACTCCATGAAAGTTATCGCTGTCCATGAACTTGTGTTTTTGTACTTTGTCATGGATTGGCAGTGTCAAAGATTAGTTATAATTGATAGAAATTGTCTATATTCTTTGTTACAGTTGAGCGCCAGCTCATCACCGCTTTCTCTGCTTACTGCGCTTACGATCATAGAGAACCGATTTGACAAATCAGAACATCGAAGAAGCAATAGGCGCAACTGTCATAAGCTATTCAACTGGCTGAAAGTCTTCAAGGGACGTATTTTAATTCTGTGTCGCCTAGTAGTTATTATTTTTCTGTAAACATATGACAATTTTTAAATTGTTGTTGTGTATATAAGTGAATTTTATTATTTATATATAGATCGTAAGAATGGAATCTCCAAGGGATCGTCAGGAAAATGAAATCCTTGCTCTTAAGGTTAGAAATACACAACTTATATATTTTAATTTTCATGATTCATAATCATGTTAAAAATTGCTTGATTTCCGACATCCAACTTCATTTAGTTTAGATTATCATCATACTTTTCTTTTTATCTGGTTTGTTCCTCCAATTGAACAGAAGAAAAATAATTTTACGGACTTACAGGGATTCTATGCCAGGAGTCCACCTACATTAACTGTTTAAACATAATAGCCAACTTTTTTTTATGGTTCGCCAGATTATCCAATAAACTGTAAACTAATCTAGTGCACACTGACTTGCTCATTTTCTCACCCTTACTTGCTCAATTTGCTCACCTAACGAAAGAGGATTATTTTAGTGGACTCCTGGCATAGAATAGCCAAGACCTGATTCTTATGTAAAGCATTACAAATCTTTTATCTTGAATTTTAAATTATACAAACTATGTATATCGATAGTGGGCAATGAAAACCTCGTAACTCCATTTTGGTAAATTTTGTGGGAGAAACAAATAACTGTTTTGAATAATTATGAAAGTTGATAACCAACAGTTCCCACATATTTTACTACAAAATACAAGTCAAGTTATTAATAAATTTGAAGTCCGTGTTCTCAACAGGTTATGCATCACATATTTCTGTGCTGGCTACTGGAGTTATGTGGTTTTTTATGACTGATGGAGTTACGAGGTTTTCATTGCATACCATCGATATAATTCATATTCCTTCTAAGGCCATGTGTTTGGATTCCTAATGAGAAGAGAATAAGGTATAACAATGAACTCAAACAGCTGTAAATGGATCTGGATGTAGTCTCATTTATAAAATATTATATGGCTAAAATGGGTAGGACATGTGAATAGAATGGAGGAAAAGAGAACCCCTTATCAAGTTTTTGTTAATCAACCGCAGGGAAAAAGACAGAAGGAGACCTAATACCAGATGGTGGGATGATGTGTACATTGGTATTAGGAAATATAAAATCATAAGATGAAATGTAAAATCTAAGGACATGACTGGAAGAGGTCAGTGGAGGAGCCAAAGGTCCATATTGGACTGCAAGTGCCACTTAAGAAGAAGAAGAAGAAGAATATATAATTCATATACATTGTAAATTCAGATGAGATAAAAAACTACAGATCTGCAGATCGTAAAGAAAAATATACAAAGAATTACTAGGTCTATTATAGTAGAAGAAATAGTATGTGTGAATGTAAATTTATTGAAACGATGTGAAACATGTGTAAGAGAAAACGAACAGCATGTACAGAATCTTCTGTGAGAAGGGTGCATACCAAAATTGTATAATGTATAACGGGCACTAGGAAAGTTTTGCAATACGGGCATAATTTTCATGAACTCTCAAAATAACTTCCACCACACTCAAATCACCACTTCATACGTCGAAACCAATTACTAAACCATTGCTTCCATTTTTCTTTGGACAGCTCCATGCACTCATTGTCCCATGCTGCCAGAAGCACCTTTTCCGAAGGGAAACGCTTTCCTTTCATCTTCAGTTTAACTTCTGGGAACAGTCCAATGTCACAAGAGCAAGATCTAGACTATAGGGAGGATCTTCAACCAGTGGAAGTTTCTATTTCTTCAGGAACTCCGTGATATCACTATGGGCAGGTGCATTGTCATGATGCAGCATCCATGTGTCTAGCCTTGACCCTGGGCGGAATTTCTTCAGCGCTGCAATTATCTTTGGCAGGCATTTTTCTGTGTATCATTTCACAGTGACTGTGCATTGTTTTTGAAGTACAACCCATTCCAAAATCTCCCTTGTGGTGAAGAAGACTGTTTTCATTCTCTTGTTCACTGATTGTGATATCCTCACTGCCACTGGCGTATCATCATCTTCAAATATCCACACCTTCTGGGTTTTTTGTTTGAACGTCATAGTAATACAGCCATGTTTTGTCTCCTGTGATGATGCTATTTACATTAGGAGAAGTCCCGTTATTTAAACTTTTTCAACATTTTGCATCATTTGCCACGAGTGCCCTTTTGCTCCTCAGTAAGTGTATGTGGCACCCACAGTGAACAAACCTTCTTAACATGAAGATGCTCATGTACAATTTTATGAATGGCTTGTGTAGGAATGTATGGGGCACGCCGTAGTGTAGTGGTTAAGGCACTGCGCTACAAGTCGGAAGGTCGAGGGTTCAAGTCCCGGTGGGGTCAGGATTTTTAAACTGACCAAAGCCTTCTGGCGGTAGTATGGCCCTGGGGTCGACTCAGCCTCTAACGGAAATGAGTACCAGACGCTTGTTCTGGGGTAAAGGCGGCCGTCACGCAGGGCTGACAACCCGGCTGACATCAAGTGCCGATTGTCTAGAAAAAGTGGGAGCCTTAACCTCCTACTACCCCAAGGGCCTCCGGGTCTGTTGTGGGATCACTTTACTTTTTTTTTGTGTAGGAATGTGGAGAGACTCGTCTATCTGGCAGTAGGCTATTTGCCTCTCTTTCTCCAGCAGTTTCTTCACAGCCTTGATGTTCTTGTCGACAACTGACTCGACCAGCCACCCTGAACGAGGATCATCTTCAAGGCCAAATTTTCTCTTCTTCAATTCTCTGTACCAGCGGAATATGGTCATGAGATGTGGGCAATCATTCCCCAATACAGGAACCATCTCCTCAGAGCACTGATCTACAGTCAGACCACAGGAAAAGTTGTATCGAATAATGGCAGTATACTGAAGTTAGGACCACCCTGACATTCTTACAAAGTTTCACTTCTGCTGTTAAACTAAAACTGCATCTGCAGAAGAATGCTCCCCCAATTTTATATTTGATTGAACCCCTCTTTCTTCCCCTAGGGGCACCAGGCCTGTTTGGCCTTGGATTATTGTGTATTGCAAAGCTTTCCTAGTGTCCTATGTATTGTATACCAAAGATTTAACAGTTAACTGCAAGAACATGCTAATTTGAATAGTAGTAGTTGCATGGCCTCCATTCAGCAGCAATCTTCATGACTACATCAATGTGATGCACATGTGTTTTTAATGTATGTATGAATAAGAAAGTTTTCTTGGGTTTTCTGCATCTTGGATTCAAGTTCGGCCTCTGGCAATTGGTTCCGACGTTTCGGCATGATCCCACATGCCATTATCAAGGAATGATAAGTTTGAGTCACAGGTTTAGGTCCTACATAATTAAACACAAAGAATTTTCGCTGTGGTCCGTTTCCGAAGCCATATACGCATTCAAGGTTTAGTTCTTTTGTAGTTAAACACCTTCAGTTTTCAGTGTGGTCTGTTTCGGAAGCCGTACACCCATCCAAGTGTCGACCATGCTCCATGTTGCCCAACCGTGGTTTTCTTCATATCTTCTTCGCTGTTCTGGGGATGACATGATGGGCAGTGAGAGCAGTTTTCCATGTCATCCCCAGAACAGCGAAGAAGATATGAAGAAAACAATGGTTGGGCAACATGGAGCGTGGTGACACTTGGATGGGTGTATGGCTTCTGAAATGGACCACACTGAAAACTGAAGGTGTTTAACTCCATAAGAACTAAACCTTGGATGCATGTACGCCTTCGGAAACTGACCACACTGAAAACTGAAGGTGTTTAACTCCATAAGAACTAAACCTTGGATGCGTGTATGGCTTCGGAAACTGACCACACTGAAAACTGAAGGTGTTTAACTCTATAAGAACTAAACCTTGGATGGGTGTACGTCTTCGGAAATGGACCACAGCAAAAACTCTGTGTTGTTAATTATATAAGACCTAAATCTGTGACTCGAACTTATCATTCCTTGATAATGGCACGTGGGATCATGCTGAAACGTCGGAATCAGTGGCCAGAGGCCGAACTTGAATCCAAGATACGGAAAACCCAAGAAAACTTTCTTATTCATACTTACATCCGTGAAAATCTGCAATATAACATCATGTATGTATGTATATATATATATATATATATATATATGAATAAGAAAGTTTTTTTGGGTTTTCCGCATCTTGGATTCAAGTTTGGCCTCTGGCCACTGAGGTATATATAATATATATGTGTTGATCCATTAACTGTTGCAGGCAATTTTTACCCATGAACTGAAGGATATGCGTGAAGAGGATGCATGGAATGTATGGAGACCTCTAGAACTGGTTATCACACTGACACCTCAACAAGGAAGTAGCGGCCAGCAGGAAGTTCATGCACATATTGATCTCCATGTTATCTGTTCAGAACAATATCCTGAAGAGTAAGTAACTACAGGGTCCTCATTTTAACCTTCCGTCGAGTGCATCTGATCTGAGAGGCACAGGTTTTCATTTTTGTCCCATTCCACTGTGATCAGACAGCATTGACGACTGGGCATCCGAGTAGCTGTTTCTTTTTACCTGCTCTAAACAACCACCCCATTGCTCTCGACCGGTGGGTTGTAAATATTTTGTTCAGAGAAGCTCATTTCACCCGAAGTCATTACATTATTGAAGACGAGCATTTTAAAAATATTTGCAAAAAGAAGATTATTTATTTAACTTATTTAGACTAAATAATGTTATATTCTTGAATAATTTTGCTGAAAACATAGGCTAAATGTTGATAATGTGAACTATTTTCAAGAATATTTGAACTGAACCTAACTTATATTTAATTAATGTTGGGAAGTAAACATTATGAGGTATAATCATTAAAATTCATCGGAGAACATATTGTTTAAACAACTCACCTCATAGGATTCATGCTTCCATGATATCGCGATTTCAAACATAGTCATGTTCATCATCAGCCATAACTCCGACTGACGAAATTCTTCGGCCGTCAACTATTCTATTGTCGCCATCTTCAGTGCTGCCATCTATGGTTGAATTTATGAACTTCAAAATCAATGTAATTTTGTTAGGGATATCAAAATTCATTGATCTATTTTTGTTTTTCTGAATGTATATTTTTCCCAAACTGTCAATTCCAAAGGTTTCTCTACTTGTTTTAAAAGTTTAGCTTCTCTTCCAATTTTATGATGTTCTAATAAACTATGTGCAGCAATTACAGATTTTTCAATTTCACAATTTTTAATATTTCTGAAATGTTCTTTTGTCCGAATTTCCAAATTCCATTTTGTTTTTCCTATATAAACTTTATTGCAATCTTCACAATTTATTTGATAAATTCCAGATTTCTTACTGTCTGGAACATTGACTTTTTTATTGGTACTTAGAAGATTACCCAGACTAAATTTATTTATTGGTGCCAAAGAAATGTATTTGTCAAAAAATTTTTGAAATTTCCTATGCATTTCAGGATGGTAAGTAATTTTCTTGTATTTTTTCTTTTCTTTGCAATTTTGTAGAGTAGTATATTCATTAAGTCTTTTTTTGTGTTTGAATTTCTTCAACTTATTTATAATTAATTCTTTATCACTGAAAATTGAATTTGATATATTTAGAAGAGGAACTCATACAGATAATTACATTAAATCATCAGGCTTCAATCACATTGCTCATAAGCATGCAATATTCAATAGCTTAATTTACAGATTGACAAATGTACCATTAAACGAAGAAAATTTCAACAAAGAGTTTAAATATATCTTAAACACTGCTAGATTAAATGGTTTTGATAAAGAATTAATTATAAATAAGTTGAAGAAATTCAAACACAAAAAAAAGACTTAATGAATATGAACCGAAAGTACCCTTTTGCGGTTCAGTTATTCATCTTTGTGCTCCTCCGGAACATTTATGAAGCCTGCCAATGTCCCTTGTTCCGTGTGGCTACCCCTTCCCTTTCACCCTTTCCTCCGCGCATCTTTATAGCGCACATCCCCTCTACCCACGAACCTTTATATGCTTGGTAATCTCAATGAACCTTATCATTCGATCGGCCTAGCAAGTGGCGTTATGTTGTGTAGAAGTGGATTCAGTATCCAAATCCAGCTTAAGTACACCATGCATCGGCGAAGTTAACATGGTGATTTATAAGATAAACAAGTGGATTGTGACCGAGGAATGGTCGGATTTGAGTTAGTCCAATCAAGCATGGAAAAAGGAATTCCAATGGAGTTTGGACATGTATGAGTGTGACAGTTTGTATGGTATGTTATTTATTCAGCTTTACTTTGTTTATATCTATGTCTGATCGATTGATCGAAGATCAATCTTTTGTTATTCATTTATTACTTTGTTTTTACAATCAACACTTGTTTTTTTCATTAAAAGCTTAACTTTTATGTTACGCCCCTCTTGTTATTTAAGACTATCATTGTTCTCTATCCTGTAACGAAGTTATTTCATTCTATGCAATTTATAATCAGTACTTACATTTATATGCACGTTCAACTGGAAAAGAAAGATGAATTGTTAGCCGCCTTCTATGGGCCCGAGGCAGGCTGTTTTCTCATTAATAACTTCTTTAGATATCAGGAACACGTTACTAAGTACAGCATAGTCATAACCCAACGATCCGGAAGGTAGCAGTAGCGGTGAAGGTGGTTCTCTCTCTCTACGCGACAAATGGTTTATCAGAGCGTGGTTTTGGGTTTTTGAGTTCAACGGTTTTTGGGTTTTTGAGTTCAATGGTTTTTTGGGTTCAATGTTTTTGGATTCAATGCGCACAAATGGTCTCAGATGTGTAATTTTGGGTTCACTAAGTACAAATGGTAGAAAAGCGTTTGTTTTGTGTTTTTCACATTACAAGTTATGCTGTATGTTATTAACTGTGGTTCTTGTAGTATCAATTTAACTCAAGTTTCGGAGTTTTGGTCTCAAACACCAAGACAAGGGTATGAACTCTGTATTATGGTCCTTAATGAAATTTAGAATTAGAAAATCTGTATCTTTTCAGAGATATTACCCTGCGGATTATTACTTGTTTTCGATGCTTGGCATTTATGGTAAAGTTATTAAGTATTAGTTTACGTGTTTGCTTTACGTTACGTAAATATTGACTCATCTTTCTTTATAACAGAGACTGATTTATGCATATAAAACTACGTTTGACTATAATTGTTTACATCTTGTGTCTGTTATACTTTGTAATCATGCCTAGTTGGATAGATGTAATATCCAAAGACAATCTCGTTCGAGAGTTAAACCTACTAGGTATTGAGGTTGAAGGTGATGTAAACATATTACGTCAGCGGCTTAAAAATCATATGAATTCTCTCTCCCCGGCTGAACAAATGTTAATAAAGCGTAAGTTTATTGTAGATAGTGCAAATCAAGAGGATTATTTGGCAGAACAGCATAAGAATATAAGTGATCATAGACTTAGCTCTATCAAAGATTTTTCGAGTGGAACTGTCTCCAACCTTTCTCCTTTTTTGGAAGAGAATAATCAGCGGATTTTCCGAGAGTTAATTAGAAAAGTTGATCCCTGCGACGGTGAAGATAAGGAATCGCTAGTGGTCTTCCTCATTAAAATTAACTCGCTCTTCGAATTGAAATTAGTTCCCGATGAGTATTTTGTAAACTCGATTTTGAGTTGCATCGGAGGAATTCTATTGAAAGTCTGGAGTGAAGTTGTTAAGTTGAGATTCTCTTGGATGGAGAGTTTAGAACATGTGAAGTTTCATTGTTGCCTCCTAGATTGTTGGAAGACTTTTGGATTAAATTTGTCTCACGACGATTCCAATGCCTAAGGAATCTTTGTTGGAGTTTATTTCCAACATACAGGGAGCTTCACTTGTGTTGAATCCTTTATTTTCGGAAGAAAAGTTAATTGATCTTATTCTGCAGAATATGTCCCCGGCTACTAGACAGCATTTGGTTTTTGCTACTAAACCGCAAAATGTAGCCGAAATGTGTGTCTTGGCCAGGAAGGTGGCGGATTTCGAGATCGCTGAAAGACAGAGGGACTTTAGTGAAAGAAGTAGAACTGACAATTTAAGTAAATCTAGTACTTCGGCGAGTCGTCCTTCTTGGCAATCAAAAAATAATCTACAATGTTGGAAATGTCAGCAGTATGGGCATCTTTCTAGAGAGTGTCGATCTTAGTCTACGTGGTTTGTTCATATATATATATATGTTTGTTTGGGATATTGAAGTATACTAATGTTAAATATGAATATTTGAGCTGATTGTACCATCCTTTTCGTTGTCAGAGTTACCAGAATGAGTTTTTGTACATGTGGTTCAGGTCTTGCTAATGAGACGCAAACTAAATTCTAAAAAAAAGGTGAATAGAAGTTAGTCGGCGTCCATGACCACATTATAATACAACATGTTGATCTAATTAAATTATGTAATACTGTGGAGTAAACTCTAGCATGTTTGTAGAAAAAGAGCTGTATGTTAAGCTAGATATTTTGTATTATGACACATGTTGAAGTAGTATATCTATGGTTCTGCTTTCCTGCTTTTGCCTGTTCTTTGTTTCAGTTTACCTTTCCTAAACATTGGCAGTTCGACAGTTTGTAAGCCTGGAGTGTTCGGCAGTCGAGCGCTTGGAGGATCCGGCCGACCCCCGAGTGCCCAGCTGACCAACATAGTGGCTTTTGGAACTACAGATTCTTGAAAAGCGGTGGAACGGGATTGCGATCCGGCAATCCAAGTATTATATCGTCACCCGGGTCTTCACCTGGAACACCGCAGACTTGTACTATGGCGGCTGAATCAAATGGAGTTTATTTTCAGCGCATAAATAGTCTACATTAAAGCGAGTGTGGTGATTGTGATATTGGGGACGATGGAAGATTTGCATTAAAAGTACCGCTGGAATCCGATAGTGTTTATGTGCCCCTCCCAACGTGGGATTATTTCACTGGACATTACTTCGAAGCCTATGGACTCTTTTTCTTTTTACCCGGAGGGTGTAGGGGGAGCTATTGAACCGAAAGTACCCTTTTGCGGTTCAGTTATTCATCTTTGTGCTCCTCCGGAACATTTATGAAGCCTGCCAATGTCCCTTGTTCCGTGTGGCTACCCCTTCCCTTTCACCCTTTCCTCCGTGCATCTTTATAGCGCACATCCCCTCTACCCACGAACCTTTATATGCTTGGTAATCTCAATGAACCTTATCATTCGATCGGCCTAGCAAGTGGCGTTATGTTGTGTAGAAGTGGATTCAGTATCCGAATCCAGCTTAAGTACACCATGCATCGGCGAAGTTAACATGGTGATTTATAAGATAAACAAGTGGATTGTGACCGAGGAATGGTCGGATTTGAGTTAGTCCAATCAAGCATGGAAAAAAGGAATTCCAATGGAGTTTGGACATGTATGAGTGTGACAGTTTGTATGGTATGTTATTTATTCAGCTTTACTTTGTTATTATCTATGTCTGATCGATTGATCGAAGATCAATCTTTTGTTATTCATTTATTACTTTGTTTTAACAATCAACACTTGTTTTTTTCATTAAAGCTTAACTTTTATGTTACGCCCCTCTTGTTATTTAAGACTATCATTGTTCTCTATCCTGTAACGAAGTTATTTCATTCTATGCAATTTATAATCAGTACTTACATTTATATGCACGTTCAACTGGAAAAGAAAGATGAATTGTTAGCCGCCTTCTATGGGCCCGAGGCAGGCTGTTTTCTCATTAATAACTTCTTTAGATATCAGGAACACGTTACTAAGTACAGCATAGTCATAACCCAACGATCCCGGAAGGTAGCAGTAGCGGTGAAGGTGGTTCATTCTCTCTACGCGACAAATATACTACTCTACAAAATTGCAAAGAAAAGAAAAAAATACAAGAAAATTACTTACCATCCTGAAATGCATAGGAAATTTCAAAAAATTTTGGACAAATACAACATTTCTTTGGCACCAATAAATAAATTTAGTCTGGGTAATCTTCTAAGTACCAATAAAAAAGTCAATGTTCCAGACAGTAAGAAATCTGGAATTTATCAAATAAATTGTGAAGATTGCAATAAAGTTTATATAGGAAAAACAAAAAGGAATTTGGAAATTCGGACAAAAGAACATTTCAGAAATATTAAAAATTGTGAAATTGAAAAATCTGCAATTGCTGCACATAGTTTATTAGAACATCATAAAATTGGAAGAGAAGCTAAACTTTTAAAACAAGTAGAGAAACCTTTGGAATTGACAGTTTGGGAAAAAATATACATTCAGAAAAACAAAAATAGATCAATGAATTTTGATATCCCTAACAAAATTACATTGATTTCGAAGTTCATAAATTCAACCATAGATGGCAGCACTGAAGATGGCGACAATAGAATAGTTGACGGCCGAAGAATTTCGTCAGTCGGAGTTATGGCTGATGATGAACATGACTATGTTTGAAATCGCGATATCATGGAAGCATGAATCCTATGAGGTGAGTTGTTTAAACAATATGTTCTCCGATGAATTTTAATGAACCTAACTTGTTCTTACTTTTATATCATGGTTGTTTGAAGGCTTGTCACAAATTTGTTTAATCAATATTATGTCCAATAAAAAATTTTGTAGCAGCAAATTTTGAATATTTTATTCATTGGACATCCCTAATAATATTTTTTCGACTTCCCGTTGTTCAGATCGGCAAACAGTGTGTTAAATACATTTTTTTAAGCATGTGCTGATCAGGCACATTTAGCTCGAACTCGAAGGTCACAATATTGTGCCCGACGGAAGGTTAAGTTGCAACCCTAGTGCCTGGCAACTGCTCATCGTGCTAAACTTAGATATCACATCATAATCATTGGGAAAACAAGTATTCAATTCGTAAATTTATGAATTAAGAACCTCATAATGTTATTTCCCATATTTAACTATGAAAGCATTCAATTGTTTAGACCTGCTTCAATCTCAGAATTCATCCATTAGTTTTTTTATTCCTCTCAATTAATTTATTCTGTTGTTTGGAATATATTGCTACTTAATTTTAGAAACTTAATCTGGAAAT
Organism: Diploptera punctata; assembly: GCA_030220185.1. Classification (NCBI taxonomy): domain Eukaryota; kingdom Metazoa; phylum Arthropoda; class Insecta; order Blattodea; family Blaberidae; genus Diploptera; species Diploptera punctata. Next base: position 54,528 of record JASPKZ010000589.1, on the reverse strand, counting down.
TAGATTCAAATAGTTCAGTCCAATTTCTTTTCAAATTTGCAGAGGATGGCTCCTTTTTAAGGGACATTGGGACCTTCATCTGGTCCTATTTTTGAGAATATAGATTACAATATATTGCAGTATGTTTGTTATTAAAGTTATTTTGCTTCATGAACTTTCAATAAAAAAATATTTTGCATTGATCCAATTCTGTGAGAGAATGGACTGACTGGGCCAGTGTGTAGTTCATTTTAGAAATAGAGGTTGGATTGAAAAATACCAGTCCTTCCCCGTGTCTTCTTCCATTTCTGAAGATTTGGAGACTTTTGCTCCAGAGCATTGAAATAATGCTCTGTTATGTTAATTTTATTTTGTGGTCAATAAATAATCTTATTATAATTAATTAACTTCATTTTATTAATTTCATAATTAATACATTCATTTTGCTGTTAATGATGACATTAGCTTATGTGGTATTACATATTTTTAAAAGTCTTGGTTGGTGGGATAAAGTATAAGTCATATAGGACCAAAAAGTTTAATCAGTGACTGATCCGAGATATGAACTCTGTATTTTTTTAATCAGAAAGTTCTCACACCATAATCGATATACATATAACTTTCATTGTAACACATATTCTCATCCATAGTAATTCTGCCTGAAGGCAGGCCCTTCACTGCAATCATAGCATTTTCATGCTATGCTTGCAGCTTTACTAGGGAATTGTAGGTGTGGTAGCTTCCCGTTGGTTTCCACACAGGTGAAGGATAATTAATGATGATGATAATGATAAGGATGATGGCCATATGATTTCGGGGACCGTTTGGGCCTTAAAGTTTTCCTGACATTTGTCTTACAGGTGAGGAAAAAACCCCGATAAAAACCTCACCTAGAAAAACTGCCCCGACCGGGGATCGAACCTGGGCCTGCTGCGTGACATGGCAGCACGCTACCTCAAGACCACAGCGGTGGGCTGACACATACAATGTTAGGAATATATTTTGTATGAAGTTAAATATATTCATTCTTCATTGTGTATCCAGCCGTGATTGATAACACAATGCGTACTTATGCTGTAAGTTGCAATGGGGCTGCATTTCAATATGTGACATTCAAGGTGAGTGCCCATGAGGTTAAAATAAAGAGATATAAGAAAGACAGAAATTAACCCTTATACCATGAGGGTCGTAGAAAACAAGAGGTCAGGTAAGGGAGACTGGCAAAAAGAGGGATCTGGTACTAGAAAAGGAAGAAATATCAGATCTGTCTATAACCCACCAAGCTGACTAGTGCTAATTAGCGGATAGCCCATTCTTTTAGTTCATATTGCATAAACAATATGTTAACATCTGCACCACGAGGAGGTAGGCTATTGTCCAGGTTGCTTCCTGTAAGCTTCAATCTAAAAAGAATTAGGGGGTCTCCTCCTTGTTAAAAACAATATCGTTTTACAGAAGTTAACATATAAATAGTTTGATATTTGACTTTGTATTTTTTTTAACATTCTTACCTCATGTGATTGTTTTGTCGGACAAATGTTTCAAAGCTGTTGCTCCATCATCAGCGTTTTCACAAACTAATTTCTTCTTTTCTTCAAGTTGTCGGCCAAAAGAAGAAATCAGTTTGTGAAAACGCTTTGAAACGTATGTCCGACAAAACAATCACATGTTAAAAAAATCTTGTATCTTGTAATCTTGTAAGTCCAAGTTTCCCATAACAGAGATTTAGGCGCTCTCCCCCCTACAGCGGAAGAATTTGAACCATACTAATTTAGTTACACTTGTTTTTGTACAGATGTCATTTGAGTGGTCCGTGGTCAGCGTTCCGCCTCATACTGTTAAAAAATACAAACTCAAATATCAAATTAAGCCTCATAATGTTATTTCCTAATGATTTTAAAATATAAATAGTTATTCTTGGAAACCAAGAAATAAAACAATAATGAGAAACAACATTTTGTAGTATTAAAATTAATGTTGGGAAGTAAACATTATGAGGTATAATCATTGAAATTTGTCGGAGAACATTTTTTGACAACTCACCTCATAAATTTCATGTTTTTCATGAAACTGCAGTTTCAAATATAATCACGTCCATCATCAGCCACAACTCCGACTGAAGATGGACGTGATTATGTTTGAAACTGCAGTTACGTTAAAAACACGAAATTTTTGAGGCAAGTTTTCAAAAAATGTTCTCCGATGAATTTCATCACTTTGTAATATTCAAAACTTATTTATTCATTATATAATTTATTAATATTTATTGTATTATTCAAAGTTGGAACTTTTAATTTAAAGTAGATGAATTTTTAATCTATAAACTTTTGTTATAATACAAGCTATTCTTATTTAGCATTGGCATGACCAGTGTTAGGACGTTTTATTATAAGCTTCGCCTTCTCTTCATCATCATTCATTATACAAAATGCTACATATGCAAACACATAAACACACTCTTCCTACACTCTTCTCTGCACACAATACAAGAATACACTGTCTACATAAAGTGGTTTGCCAAAGTGGTGCTTAAATTAAAAATAGACCTCATTAATGCAATCCATCTGCCCAGGGCTGAACGTAAAGCACGAAATATGCAGTGGTTGGTAGAATACAGACAGTTAAGAAGTATATAAAAAAAAAAAAGGAGTTAAATGGATGGAAATGGCAGAGGAGAACACAAGATAGATTGAAATTTTTTCCAAAACTCAACCCATGCAATGGGGACTCAAGACTTGATGAAGAAGACTTAGGCTCGAATCTATGAACGCATTAGACCATAAAAGTTGTTCTCTGCCTGTACTCTGCTGAGAAAGTTGCATCCAAATACGTTTTTGCGTACTCAAAAATCTGTTCATGTGATAATAATTGTTGAAATTCCTAAGCTACCTGGCAAGGTGACTTAGCAGAGAAATGAATCGTGAGCAACCCGATGGGAACCGATGTAGTTTGAAACCTTGCCGCGTACCTTGCTGCTTTATCCAAGATGTCGGACCTTGAAGACTTTGATCATGTTTTCGGTATAAGCGGAGAAGAGGAATTTGATAGAGTCTACCAAAGAATTCAACTGGAAGAACAGGAGAATCGGCATAATATCGCGCGACACAGACGTCATCGTATACTGTTTTATTTGCGGGAAACAAGCGTAAATACGTTCCTCTAGCAGACGAAAACAACGGAAGTGATTTTATCGCTGAGAATTCTGGGCAATTTTTTGCCAATATTACGAAAAAAACTACTTTCATGCATGACCAGTCGGTGACTTGCTAATTTGAACTTTGCACGTGCTCACGGAAAACTCAACTCACCAGAGACTAATGTATTTGCATGCGGCTGTGAATGTATGTTTCATTAACATCCACTGCACATTTTCATTCTATGAGTTATTTGTCAAATTTTGTTTTATTTAATAGTGGAATGCAGGCTTTCACGGCCGGTAATCATGATAGTAAAAGATTCCGGGCTATGTGACCGTGGTCTATAACTGACGTTTCTTCCAGACGTTTCTCCCTCAACAGCGGAGGGCATCTTCAGTGGCGAGCGCTAGAAGCTGTTGTTTGGAAGAAACGTCAGTTATAGACCACGGTCACATAGCCCAGAATCTTTTACTATCATTTGTTTTATTTAGTTTGCATTGTCTGTAATTGAAGAAAAAAGTGTATTATTATTCATCTTCCAACTTCTGTTCACAAAATTTTATTTTCAGGGCTCCTGCAATAAAACTAGAAAAAGGCAAAGGACTTTCTTCACAAGATATTACAAGGTTACAAACAGAACTAGAAACTCTTGCAAGGGAGCTCAAAGGGGAAGTGATGATATTTGAGCTTGCCCAACATGTGCAGGTTAGTAAGTGTGTCCAATGCCAACCTACTATATGCTATCTGCTCTTAAAGTGATCCTCATCAAAACAAAACCATGCGACTTGTTCACTTTTCATTGATTATTGACACTGACATATGATATCATCATCCTGCCAGGTATTAGTCCTAGAAGAACTGTTACGGCCTGAGAATGCGGTTTTCGTGCCATCCTTTCATAGGTCGACCAAGTGACCATTTCCCATTTGGACAGTAGTTCATTATTGCCTTGGGGATCCTGGATCTAGCCATTCTTGAGACATGTTCCTTCCAGTTTAGCTGATATCTGGAGATGTAGTCCAGTATTGGTGACACATTAAGTTCTTGAAGGATTTATACATTTTTCTTTCAATCCTATTTGGTGTAGCCAGCTGTTCGGCGCATAAATTTCATCTCACAAGCTGTTAGTCTGCTTTCATCTCTCGTCCTTATAGTCCACGCTTCACTCCCATTACATAGGACTGGTCGAGCCATTATTTGATAAAGACGAGTACGAGTTGATTTTTGCAGTAATGAAGGTTTTAAAACTCTATTAATGATTCTCATTGATTTGTTGAATTTCATAATTTTCTCTGGAAAATCCAAATTTTCAACAAAAGAGAGTTTATATCCTAAATAAGCAAACTCATTAACTCTCTCTAAAATTTTGTTATTTAAACAAATTTTGCTTGATATTGGGTATTTTCCACAAAAGGCCATTATTTTAGTTTTATTGGTAGATATTTCCATTGAATATTTCTGGGCTATCAAATTTAAATTATGTACTGACCATTGTAAATCATCTTCAGATGTTGCTAGTAAAACAAGATCATCTGCAAACATTATTATATCTATTGTTTATTTTTTATTATTTCACTCACCTCATACTTCATAATTCATAGCAGACCCTGGGTTTCTTCACATCTTTTGTGACATTCTCAATGCTGCGTCACGTTCACAACTGACGTCCAACGGCCTTCTATCCTGCAGACTGACCTCCGCGCCATCTGGTGGCCGACCGAAGAATTTCCAAATCAGTCCTCTTTCTTTATAACCGGGTATTTCAAAATTCATAGTTGTATTTTCATTCTTGCATATGTAAATTTTTTCCCAAATTGTGAGTTCCTTCGGTTTTTCCAATTGTTTAAGTAATTTTGTTTTGGTTTCTATTCTATGTTTTTTCTGACCAGGCATGTACAGCTATTGCAGATTTTTCGGTTTCTCCATTTTTAACATTTCTGAGGTGTTCTTTTAATCTTGTATTTAGATTCCTTTTTGTTTTTCCTATGTATATCTTTTCACAATCTTTACAATTAATTTGATAAATTCCCGATTTTTTGCAGTCTTCAATCTTTTCATTTTTGTTGGTTTTTATTAAATTACCTAAGCTGTAATCATTTTTAGGTGCTAATTTAATGTTGAATTTGTTGAAAATTTTTTGAAACTTGTCAAATACCAAAGGATGGTATGTGAACTTCTTGAATTTTTTGCCTATATTTTTATCTGTCTGAAGAGTACTTTCATTGATGACTTTTTGTTCTTTGAATTTATTTATTTTCTTGTGTATCATCTTCTTTTGAAAACCATTATCCTTAGCAATTTTTATGATGTGTTCTTTCTCTTTATTGTAATTTTCTTTGCTCATGGGGACATTCACAAGTCTGTGTGTTAAACTATTAAATACTGCCTGTTTGTGTGAAAAATGGTTAAATCCAGTAGCTTTTATATAATTGTCGATGTGAGTTTCTTTTCTGTAGATTCCAGATTCTATTTCTTTTTTCTTCATTCCTAATCAATTTAAGGTCTAAAAATGGTATTTCATGATTATTTTCTATTTCCATTGTAAATTTGATAGTTTTATTTTGATTGAATATTAACAGTTTAATGGCATCTTCTAATTGTTTCTCTTTACTATTGCTATGATATCATCTACATATCTTCTCCAAAATTTAAACATCAAAGGATGTGCTTTGGTTACATGACATTCAACAAAAAGTCATCAATGAAAGTACTCTTCAGACAGATAAAAATATAGGCAAAAAATTCAAGAAGTTCACATACCATCCTTTGGTATTTGACAAGTTTCAAAAAATTTTCAACAAATTCAACATTAAATTAGCACCTAAAAATGATTACAGCTTAGGTAATTTAATAAAACCAACAAAAATGAATAGATTGAAGACTGCAAAAATCGGGAATTTATCAAATTAATTGTAAAGATTGTGAAAAGATATACATAGGAAAAACAAAAAGGAATCTAAATACAAGATTAAAAGAACACCTCAGAAATGTTAAAAATGGAGAAACCGAAAAATCTGCAATAGCTGCACATGCCTGGTCAGAAAAACATAGAATAGAAACCAAAACAAAATTACTTAAACAATTGGAAAAACCGAAGGAACTCACAATTTGGGAAAAAATTTACATATGCAAGAATGAAAATACAACTATGAATTTTGAAATACCCGGTTATAAAGAAAGAGGACTGATTTGGAAATTCTTCGGTCGGCCACCAGATGGCGCGGAGGTCAGTCTGCAGGATAGAAGGCCGTTGGACGTCAGTTGTGAACGTGACGCAGAATTGAGAATGTCACAAAAGATGTGAAGAAACCCAGGGTCTGCTATGAATTATGAAGTATGAGGTGAGTGAAATAATAAAAAATAAACAATATTAAAAAACCTCATAGTGTTATTTCCTATCTACATAACTTAATTATTATATCTAGTTTTAAATTTCTATTGATAGTGATACTTCCATGTTTCCATGAATGGAAAAAACCGACATATGATGTAGAATCAATAAGTATGCGGAAAATTAGTTACATTCATTAAATTAAAAGACTCTTGATTTTCCAACTCCTTTCAAAAAACGTTAAATTGAAAATATAAAAAATTATTATTCTACCAGTTATATTATATGGATGCGAAACATGGACTCTTATGTTAAGGGAGGAAAGGAGATTACGAGTATTTGAGAATAAAGTTCTTAGGAAAATTTTTGGACCAAAGAGAGATCAACAGACAGGTGAATGGAGAAGACTGCATAACAGTGAATTACATGGTCTTTATAGGAAGCCAGATGTAATGTGAACAGTTAAGTCTCGTAGACTGCGATGGGCAGGACATGTGGCATGAATGAGGAATGAAAGACATGCATGGAAGCTTCTTGTAGGAAAACCAGAGGGAAAACACCCAGTTGGTAGACCAAGAATGAGGTGGGAGAATAACATTAACTGTGATTTGAGGGAAGTAGATTATACAGGGGATGATTGGAAAACATTGGCTGAGGATAGGGATGTATGGAGAGCTTATGTCTGTGTGGTCATGAACCTAAGGGTCCGATAGTACCAGTGACTTAGTTAGTTGGTTAGTTAAATTAAAAATAGTCCTCTGAATATATTTGTTATTCTTCTTAAATGAAAATAGTAATATTGAAAACATAGAAAATATTCTAAAATATATCTAATCAATAATTACAACTTAAAATAGTTTAGTACATATGGATGATGCATTTGAGTCATGCTTCAGTCGATTCTGATGTGACAACATAGCTGAAAGTGCCAAGCCTTCTGATGCCGTGTTGCCATCTAAATTTGTAAAACACAAGTCTGGCAAACCTTTGACTAGTGGTCAAAAAACAGGTATTTTAAATGTATTTTACAAGTTTAGTAAAAAGTACCCAGAACTTCCAGTAAAAGATATAGTGGATTTAACATCTGAGTTTACCAGTGTGTCGTGTACAAGTATAATAGTGCTCAGAAAGAAAAAAACAATGCATGGTAAGTTTGTAACTCCTGGTAAAAAGGGAAACGTGTGCAATAAGTTTTTGATAAGTGTGATGAATTTGTGGCAAACTCAATTTGAGTAGTAGTGCATAATTTCTTTTTCAAAAATGAATTATATAATATTTAATTTTAGGAAGTTATATTTTGAGGTTATTTTAATTATATTATTTTTGGTCTGGACATCTTACCTCAATATTAATGTTGATTTGTTCTTGAACATGTTTCAAAACAATTCAGTCTGGGAAAGCTGAAGATAAAACAGAGAATTGTTTTGAAACATGTTCAAGAACAAATCAACATTAATATTGAGGTAAGATGTCCAGACCAAAAATAATATAATTAAAATAACCTCAAAATATAACTTCCTAAAATTAAATATTAATTACAACTTCTTAAGTTACAAGGAAGAAACAAAACTAGAGTCTGGGAAAGCTGAAGATAAAACAGAGAATTGTTTTGAAACATGTTCAAGAACAAATCAACATTAATATTGAGGTAAGATGTCCAGACCAAAAATAATATAATGAATTATATACTTTACATGTGCTCCCGGTCAATGTGACAGTAATTGTGGCGTGAATGGCAGAAGGATACAATTGGCGTTTCTTTATGTTAGGATCACTCTAACAGTGGATAAGGTATATATCTTTTGTGCTTTTAAGTTCTGAATCCAACAGCTAGAAAATGAAGTTAATGTGGTCTATTATTTATTTAACTTTCACAGGAAAGAACACTATGAGGTTTAATTTAATAATTAAATTAATGTTTTTATTACCTCACCTCATATCCTTTTTCTTCTATACTGCAGTTTCGGAGCTTATCTCCATCGTCAGTAACCTCTGGTCAACCGGTGTTATGTCGTTTCTTGGCAGTTTCCTTCTTACTTCTATCGGTGGACCGATGAACCTCTGGATCAGGTCAAAATTTGCGGGAGTTTCAAAATTCATGAGTTTGTCTTTTTTGTTTTTTTGGATATGGATTTTTTCCCAGACTGTGGAACTTTCCCAGTCTGGGAAAGCTGACGATAAAACAGAATTGTTTTGAAACATGTCCAAGAACAAATCAACATTAATATTGAGGTAAGATGTCCAGACCAAAAATAATATAATTAAAATAACCTCAAAATGTAACTTCCTAAAATTAAATATTAATATGGTCTATATTCAATCTTAATCTTGGACTATTCTCAGGATGCCTTATTTACTAAATTTAATGTTTAATAAATTTGTTTGGCTATTCTTTACAACCCGTGATGAAAATTTTTTAATTCCTTCATAAACTGCTGTCAATTTTTATTCTTAGGGTTTTATTTTTCAAATTATTTTCCATCATTTACAGTGATGTTTACATTTTTTCTAACAATTATTTTAGTGCATTTTTCTCATCAATTCACAAATTTAGGCCATTTGTTGACCTGTTTCGGCTTCAGGAGAAAAACTATTCAAAAGTCTTTTGAGTGGACGTCCTGGTCTTCTTCTTCCTGCAGGTTGATAGCTTAACATTTGAAGGGTCCAGGGGAAAAACGATGAATGTCACAAAATCACAAAAACTGAGGTTTCATATTCTTAGTGTTTGTACTGTTCCCTAGTAACATTTAAAAGGCGAAAACTGTTTAAAGAAGCTATGGGTTACGTTTTATAAGGCTTTGAAAATAATGTGTACAGGGAAATGATATAGCATTTCAAAACTTAAAATTCATTTATCTCAGTTTGAGTTTAATGTGACATTCATCGTTTTTCCCCTGGACCCTTCATTTGTTTGGGTATCCTGTGATTTTCCATTCGATGAACATGTTGTTCCATCTTGACGTATAATATTTTGTTTTCTAAAGGTTCAATATGTAATTCTTCTAAGATGTCTTCATTATATATTTTTCTATGATATTTAACTACATACGTAGCATGAAGTCGTGGCAGACGTGTTGATTTTAAAGAATATTCTATGCAGCAACACATTCTGTTCCAGTGTAGCCAACATATAGTATGTATTAATTAACTGTACACATATACATCAGAATTTTAGAACTTACTAAATATTTTTGGGCGTTGCATTCTTTCATAGGTTAGAGTATTTAATTTGCGTTAGGTTAGTCTTTCACAGGTTAGAGTGCTTAAATTGCATTAGGTTAGTTTTTAGGTTCATTAAATATCTTGTTATATGTTGACTGCATCCTGTGATTCCATAGTGTAAGCCGCTTCGCGTTTGTTTGGCATATGCATATGGTGTATGATTGGAACTTAGAAAGATTTTTCGCTTCGTATGTTATAAAGAATCCCCATTTGTTTAATATTATTTATTTATTTATTTATTTCTGTGTGTCTAGTGTGAAGTCAAAAGCATGAAAAGTATAGTGCATGGATCATGGAACACTTGAATGGAAATGAGTTGGAACCATGCTGGAAAATTAAAACTCATGTTATGATGATCTTGTAGACGATTTCCGGGCTGTTGGCCGTGGTCTTGAGGCTTGTAGTTCCCCAATGTTTTGCCAGAGACTGCGTCCGGCATCCTCAAGGGTTGTCTTGAGAAACGTTTGGGGAACTACAAGCCTTAAGACCATGGCCAACAACCCGGAAATCGTCTACAAGATCATCATAGTAACTCTGGCCGTGAAAGCCTAAGTCAATATAAAACTCATGTTGTTAGTTAGTATGTTATTTAATCACGCACTTTAACAACTAAGGTCTTAGAGTCACAATTCAATGTGATTGTGAAAGGGGCAACACATTTTACACAGAGGCCTCTTTTTTTTTTTTTTTTTTTTTTTTTTGGCTTGAGGTTTGTTTACTTGCTATTAATCTTTGACACAGAACCATCAGCTTTAGTTTCCTTCTGAAGAAACCCATGATCAGGATTCTTACCCTCAAAATAACATCGATCCTGAGTAGGTTGGATCGGTGAACCTTGAAACCAGAGTTGAGCATGTAATCATTAGTCAATCAGAACTGACTAATACTCCAATAATAACAGTTCCTGTAGCCAGTCTGCTTCATTATGTTTGTAGTATAGCTGGTCTTTGTTTTCATAAGTAACAGTAATTTATTGCTTTAATTTGTAGAAATTTCTTCATCCGCATAATAAGCCAAGATTCAAATCTTTTTATGAAGAGATGTTATCACGTCAAGAACAACAGCAGCAGCAACAACAACTGATTAAGAAACAGAAAGAAGATAAACAGGTTTGTAAGGCTTTAAGAAATAAACATTTTTCCTTCATTCTATAGACCTTGAGACATTCACTTGAAGGCAGATTTCTGCACATTTAGATGTTACATGTTATCGCCCCTGCTTGTCCATATATTAGTGATTTTATGATTAGCGTCTTTCATATTCCACTTTTGCGTGCACCGTGTTATGAGTATTAAAATATCCCATATCCTTTATCTTTTTAAAGGATACAGCTGAAAGTTCCTTATTCATAGTTCCCTATTAGCATCGTCATTATTTGCGGTTTAAAAAATTGAAACACTGTTTCTATATTAGAGGGGAGAAGTTCTATAGTATCCTGCTGGGAGTTCTGGAATTACCTAAAAATGCGATTAGTTAGACTTATAAGTATAACGAATGTTCTAAATGGCACAAAGAGTATGGGTGCGTGTAGGCAAACAGTTTTCGGACACTTTTGAAATCCAGAATGGGTTGAAGCAAGGAGATGCACTATCTCCTCTACTATTTAATTTTGTACTAGAGCATGCCATTAAATCTTTAGAGATTGAGGAAGGCTTACAACTGAATGGTATTAATAAGCTGTTAGTTTATGCTGATGATGTAGTATTATTGGCCGATAGCGAGGAGATACTAAAGGACAACACGCACACACTATTGAGTAACACTAAGAAATTAGGACTGGAAGTAAATATCAATAAAACTAAATATATGGTCACACATAGAAATTCATTATATAATGGAAATGGACAGCTAATGACAAATGAGGGAAATTTTGAGGAAGTGGCTGAATTCAAATACCTAGGAACAATAATGACAAATGGGAATGAGATGCACAAAGAAATTAAACATAGGCTCAATTCTGGAAATGCGTGCTATTATGCATTACAGAGACTCTTGATGTCCCAACTCCTTTCAAAAAACATTAAACTGAAAATATATAAAACTATTATTCTACCAGTTATATTATATGGGTGCGAAACATGGACTCTTATTTTAAGGGAGGAAAGGAGATTACAATTATTTGAGAATAAAGTACTTAGGAAAATTTTTGGACCAAAGAGAGATGAACAGACAGGTGAATGCAGAAGACTACATAACAATGAACTACATGGTCTTTATAGGAACCAGATATAATAAGAACAGTTAAGTCTCGTAGACTGCGATGGGCAGGACATGTGGCACGCATGGGGAATGAAAAACGTGCATGGAAGCTTCTTGTGGGAAAACCAGAGGGAAAACACCCAGTTGGTAGACCAAGAATGAGGTGGGAGAATAACATTAACTATGATTTGAGGGAAGTAGATTATACAGGGAAATTGGAAAGCATTAGCTCAGGATAGAGATGTATGGAGAGCTTATGTCTGTGGCCATGAACCTACGGGTTCGATAGTGCCAGTGAGTAAGTAAGTAAGTTTCTATATTCTAGGCTAAAAATTTCTTTATTTACAGATCCAGTCGGTATATTAGAAGGATTATTTATTTATTTGTTCTACCTGATGGAGTTAAGACCATAAGGTCTTCTCTTCCACTTCACCAGGGTTAAATTATACATACAATAAGAATTATGATTGATACATAATAGATATAGACCACACAATTTAAATCTAGGGTAAGAAAGAAAAAATTGTAATAATAATAATAGTATAATAATAATAATAACAAAAATAATAACCTATAATTAGATTAAGTAAATGGCTTGGTAAAGGAAGTTTAAAATATAAAGAAACAATAAAAGTATACATGGAACAGGGTTATATATTATATTGTCTAAGGAAATATGAAGTGAGTTTCTTTTTAAACTGTTTTTGAGTCGGGCAGTCCTTAATATCATTTATTAACGCATCGGTAACTTTTATTACTGCAGGCATGTGCTGAGGTGACTTTTACTAAGAGCGATTCAAACCAAATAGGCAAATTAATATCAATTTAACCAAACCTTATTGTCACTAAGTCTAAAGTTCATTGTTAAAAGCCACCACCACCGTATTTCACATGCTGCCATGTCCGTTGATAAATGTCGCCTTTTCCAAGATTGATGTTTTTTGTTTCAACTTGTCATTCATTGCAATAATTTTGATTGAATAACATGTGTCTCTTCTGCTTTGTTGCCAATTTATAATGTCGAGTAAAAGGAAAGAAAGTTAGTTTCGCAGCTGAAAAAAGCAGCGTTACTGCTTAAAGTAAAAATAGAAATGCTTGACTGTTTACGCGTTGGAGAGTCGTTTGCATCCATATCACACTGTTTCATTGTTAATGAATCAACTGTATGATTCATCAAGGAATCCGTAGACAAAATAAGGAATTCTATCGCTGAATTCACAGTTGAATATCAATCTGAATTGAAAGATCTTTTAAAAGTGCAAAACAAGAAAAAAATACAAAGTTCTTTAAGACCTTGCTTAAGCCTGATAATAATTAATAGAAATTGTACAAAATCTATCATTAATTGATTTTATTTTGATAATTTTTGTTTTATTTTGAACCTTGGAACGTATCCCCCATGTACCCAAATTACCATTCCATAGTTGCAGAACATATCCCCTGCAAATAAGGAGCTTTTACTATATAACAAAAAATTATTCTGGGTATAACAAAAAATGGTGTGCAAAACTTTAGAAATGGATTTCTTTTAGGGATTAAAAAATATCACACAAGTTCAACAATGCTTAAGAATTAAATTAATATTTTTATTATACCTCACCTCATATCCTTTTTCTTCTAGACTGCAGTTTCGGAGCTATGTATAACACCGGTTGACGAGAGGCTACTGATGATGGAGATATAGCTCCAAAACTGCAGTCTAGAAGAGAAAGGATATGAGGTAATAGAAATATTAATTCAATTCTTAAATTAAACCTCATAGTGTTTTTTCCCTGTGAAAGTTAAACAACAATGCATAGTTTGTGTATTATTTGGGGACATTTGTCACTCCTAATAATTCAGATACCGAATAGTTTTGGACCCATGTTGACATAACTTTATTTTTCATAACTCATGCCTGAAATTTTGTCCACCAGTTCTTTTAGAATGTATATGGATAATGTTATATTTTTTTCCTGATTTAATTAGAGGCAAGCTATTCAAGATGAAATTCAAAGGAAGCAAGAAGCGTTAAAAGAAGAGCAGCGGCGGAGAAGAAGTCAAATTCGTTCTGTTGATGACGATAATGAGGCAGAGTGTAAAAATGGCCAGCATCTCAATCATGTAGAAAGGAACTATGTGCGAAGTGTATCAAATTCTAGTAGGAGGTGAGTTTCATGTCTCAAAAATGTTTTATTTTTATATTGCTTCTGTCCCATATTATGGTTTACTCATTTATTTAATTCTATAGTATAGTATAGTATAGATTTCAATCATTTATTGAATACCAAAATATGGTACAGATATTACTGATTTTTGAAAATTCTAATTATGTTATAGATCAGGGCTGTTAAACAGTGCTCAGTAGATGTGAAAAGATGGTCCTATGTGCATGCAGGTGCACTCCGAATGAAACAAGTGAGTAGCTGTGTCTTACCTTGTCAGCCTACTGACATAGGGTTGAATAGGAGGGGGAGGAACATCTTATTTACGCCTAGTGAGCACTGTTTAATTGCCCTGTTATAGATATTACTTAACTCCACTCCATGGCACTACAGGCCTAGAAGGTTCTTGCCTTATCAGCTGGTTGCTGGTCTCACATTCACATATGTTAATCATAAGTAATGCCACAAGTGATTTCCAAATTATCGATAAATTCACGACTCATGAAGTGAGGAGTGAATTTATTTAGAGAATTTGGAAATCAAGAGTGGCATTTGTTAGGACTATTTAACGAATAAAATTAAGCTGTTTACTCACAAATCATTATTTAACTATAGTTATTTTAAAATATTTATATATTTAATGTAAATGGCGAAGTTTGAAAACAAATGAGAAACTATTGATTTGCTTCTTTTGTTCATCACTGCAACCAGATCATATTATTTATTGCCAAAGGATCACAATATTGTAACAATGCACTCTAGTGGAGAAATTTATTACCAACATTATAGGTATTAATTAATTTCTGATGTCCTATGATGTAAATATGTCAATTATATTTTTCTGCAATGTAATTTCCTGTAAAATAATTCGTTTAAGAAAGTGCCAAAAGTGGTTTCTCTTTTTTTTGTGGTATAATCAATTGCTACAAATGTTTTTTTATTATATACAATCTGGTAGCCGTATTTCTTAGAGGGTCATTCATTGCAAAATAATGCTATGACCTATTCAGAATGTTAAAAAAGGAGGAGCTTTCTTTAATATGATAAACTTCAGTTGATAAATTCGAGGCGAAACACGACTGTGATTGGTTTGTAAATAAAAAATCATTGAAATGTAATTGGTCATTGACTCCCATTTGGGGCATGAGTTAAATAGTGATAGAGATGGACAGTCATCCAGCCATTATAAGGGATGACATGATCAGCATATTGGTTTCCCCACTCTTTATATCTGATTTTCTCATCTGAGATATTACTCTTATTTAATTCCAAAACATGGTATACATATTACTCCTACAATAGTGTTCCAAATCTCGATTTAGGTGTATATTTTTCTTTTCAAATCAAATTTGTCTTTCAGAGAGAAATGATAAATAACTTTAATATCTAACCTCCTTTGGTTAACTCTTGTTTTTTCGACCCCGACGCTATTAGGGCATCCGAGGGCTAGGGAGTCTTTCCTTTCTTCCATTTCTTCTTTCCTTTATTTTCTTTTCTTCTCCAGAAAAGCCTGACCAGAGGCTATAAGATGCAGTCCCATCACTGGACTTGCCTTCTTTTGGTCAGGAACCAATCGAAGGGACTATTATTATGCTTTCAAATCTTATATGAGAATTTTCCGGAAGGATCAAACTATTTACGCTGGAGGGAAAATTTTCTATAGGATCGTAACAGGCTTGGCCTAATATTTGGAAGGAAGAAGAAGAAGAAGAATATCTAATATTGAAAATAAGTTTCACTGGTTAAAAATGTGGCGTTAATTTCCAATAAAGTCTTCTTGTTAAAGAAGCTACAGACAGCATGTAGAATGAAAAGTTCATGGCCTCAGCATGTGGGAATTCATATAAAAGGAGAGAATTAATGTTCATTTGAATTTGGAGCCTGATAGCTCAGTGGTCAGAGCGCTGGTGACATCAGGTTCAAATCCTGAATCAGGGATGGGTTAACAGCTACACAGAAGTCCCCCTCAGAAAATTCATTGTCAAATGGGTGGTGTGGGCAGAGGCATTGTCGTGGTACAACAGGATGCCCCTTAGTCCAGCTCTTGGGTGCTTTTTTCGCAATATTTGGAATATCCATGGGAGGGCAACTGTGTTGTACCACTGTGCAGTCACTGTCCTTTGATGCTCAAGTGGTATTGTTGCCACATGACCACTTGTAGCAAAGAAAGTGAGCACCCTTTTTTTCCCAACCCTTTTTGCTCTTTTCACTTTGACAGGTCGATTGTCATCAGGAAAGACCCATACCAACGACTGACACATTGTTTGTGGATCATATTGATAAATCCAGGTCTCGTCACCTGTAATGATCTCAGAAATGTAGTGAGAATTTCCATTGTTGAATCTCCAAAGCATTTCATGGCACTATTCTACTCAAGTGACCTTTTGGCCTTCAGTGAGACTGTGCGGCACCCAACAAAATGACATCTTGCTGACCCTGAGATAGCTATGCAGAATTTTTGCAACACTCCCTGATCCAATCCTTAGGGATGCCTCAATGTCTTTATAAGTCACACGGGCATCTTCTCGCACCATCTTCTCTACAGCATTGATGTTTTCCTCCGTCACTGCCATTGACGGTTTCCCACTCCTCTCTTCATCTTCAAGAGAGGTTCTACCACTCTTAAACACTGCAAACTAATTGAAAACTGTGGCATGGGAAGGAGCAAGGTTCCCAAAAGCCTGTGTAAAGCCTTTCAAATGATTACATCTGGTTTAAACCACTTTTAAAGTAATAGAAAATCATTGCTCGAAAATTTTCTCGCCGCTGTTCCATACTGTACACTGAGAGTTACTTTCACCACCCCCTACCATTTGACCCATAGCTACTATGGGATGAGAATTGCAAGCTTCCTTCCAAGTATTAGGCCAAGACATGTTACGATCCTATAGAAAATTTTCCCTCCAGCTTTTCAGGGGTCCCCATCTAGGGGATATGTGGATGGCGACCACAAGGTGCCCAAGCTGAGCAAAACATTGCTTCCACTTACTTATGTTTTGTTTCTTACGTTTATCTTTAACCGATCTGGTATTTCTTCCTTTCTTCCACTTACTTATACCAGACTCTATTAACTTTACTATCTAACCTCTCTTGGTTAACTCTTGTTTTTTTCCGACCCCGATGCTATTAGTGCATCTGAGAGCTAGGGAGTCTTTCCTTTCTTCCATTTCTTTTCTTTCTTTATTTTATTTTCCTTCTCCAAAAAAGCCTGACCAGAGGCTATAAGATGGCATCACTGGTCTTGCCTTCCTTTGGCCAGCAACCAATCGAAGGGACTATTATTATGCTTTCAAGTCTTATACGAGAATTTCCCGGAAGGATCTTTCTATTGTATTTTATTTTAAACTTGATTATGAGATTTTGCTCTCTTTTTGCTGTAGGAGTGAAAGTGCTTTAGATAATGAATCATCACAGTGTACTCATAAGGCACTCAACTGATCCATTTCACTCATCGCACTGATCGGCAGATCTATCGTGGACAATGTTTTAGGTGAGTCTTTGTCATTTTCGTAGAATACTTTCTTTAGACAACACATGAAATGTGAGTATTGTATATCAAATTATTTTTGAAAGTAGTGTACCCCAGTGTAGTTACTATATGTAAAATCCATGCCAGAGGAGGTTCATGGCTTTGAAGTTAGGTGAAGAGATAGTAAGAAAAATTATTTGTACATATTAATTAAATAAAAAATAAAACATAGTTTTTGTTTATTTTTTATTATTATCACTCACCTCATACTTCATAAATCATAGCAGACCCTGGGTTTCTTCACGTAATTTGTGACATTGTCAATGCTGCGTCACGTTCACAACTGACGTCCAAGGCCTTCTCACCTGCAGACTGACCTCCGCGCCATCTGGTGGCCGACCGAAGAATTTCCAAATCAGTCCTCTTTCTTTATAACCGGGTATTTCAAAATTCATAGTTGTATTTTCATCCTTTGCATATGTAAATTTTTTCCCAAATTGTGAGTTTCCTTCGGTTTTTCCAATTGTTTAAGTAATTTTGTTTTGGTTTCTATTCTATGTTTTTCTGACCAGGCATGTGCAGCTATTGCAGAGTTTTTTGGTTCTTCTCCATTTTTACCATTTCTGAGGTGTTCCTTTAATCTTGTATTTAGATTCCTTTTTTGTTTTTTCCTATGTATATCTTTTCACAATCTTTACAATTAATTTGATAAATTTGATAAATTCCCGATTTATCAAATTAATTGTAAAGATTGTGAAAGATATACATAGGAAAAAACAAAAAGGAATCTAAATACAAGATTAAAGGAACACCTCAGAAATGTTAAAAATGGAGAAACCGAAAAATCTGCAATAGCTGCACATGCCTGGTCAGAAAAACATAGAATAGAGACCAAAACAAAATTACTTAAACAATTGGAAAAACCGAAGGAACTCACAATTTGGGAAAAAATTTACATATACAAGAATGAAAATACAACTATGAATTTTGAAATACCCGGTTATAAAGAAAGAGGACTGATTTGGAAATTCTTCGGTCGGCCACCAGATGGCGCTGAGGTCAGTCTGCAGGATAGAAGGCCGTTGGACGTCAGTTGTGAACGTGACGCAGCATTGACAATGTCACAAATTACGTGAAGAACCCCAGGGTCTGCTATGATTTATGAAGTATGAGGTGAGTGAAATAATAAAAAATAAACAATATTAAAGAACCTCATAGTGTTATTTCCTATCTACATAACTTAATAAAACATAGTTTATTTTGATTTTCATATTTATTATATAATTCAGTGACAGCTGTTTCGGTACACTGTACCTTCTTCAGACACATGTTAACAAATTATGAATTGTGTTCCAACTGATCTAAGCAACAATACAACAATATTTATTTAAATTTTTAAATAAGGGTAAGAAGGGTAAGGAAGTTAGATCTTTTGGAGGCTGTAGAAATTAATAAGTTTAAAAGTAGTAAAAAACTGTTAATTCTCAACTTGATTTGAATGAATCCCCTTTGTTAAATTAAAAATTTAAATAAATATTGTTGTATTGTTGCTTAGATCAGTTGGAACACAATTCATAATTTGTTAACATGTCTGAAGAAGGTACAGTGTACCGAAACAGCTGTCACTGAATTATATAATAAATATGAAAATCAAATAAAACTACGTTTTATATTTTTATTTAATTAATAAATATGGATTTTCATCAAGTAAACCACCAACTCAATTGATTATTTGTACATATGCTTACCTAAATTATTATTAAACTCATCCATTTCTTGTATATCAAATGGATCCTTTGGTCCTTTAAGGCTGCAAAGTTGTCGGTGATATTTTCATGGAATGGGTATGCCTTTGTAACTGCAGTATAAGTTTTCTCCATTCCAAAAGTTGAATTTATTGATAAAAAGCAAGCAAGGCCAACGAAACAATTTCTGTAGAGTTTGAAAGGAGCAAAAACACGGAAATTTCTTAAACTATGACCGTTTGAAACTAAAATTGTAGCTTTATTTAACTTTTACAGGAATTAATCACTATGAGGTTTAATTTATGGTAAAATCAAATGTTTCTTACTCTCCTCATACAATCTTCTAAGTAGATCGCGATTTCAAGACCATAATGCCAAAATAGTACTGAAGATGAGACGGTTATCCTTGAAATCACAATCTACTTAGAAGATTTGTATGAGGAGAGGTAAGAAACATTTTATTTTACCATAAAATTGTAGCATTTACTTGAATTTATATATTAAATTTGGGAATTTTTAACATTATGAGGTTCAATTAATAATAATTAAATGAATCGTGATTTTTTTCCTACCTCATACATCTATGTTTCTTTAAACACAGCACTGCAGTATCGCGACACTTTGTCGTCATCGTCAGCTGTTTTCCACGACTGTCAATTTTTTCTCCTTTTTGCCGGTAATTATCTAGACTGCCATCTGGTGTTCTTTTGTAGGAATTCCTCTTCAAACTGCCATCTAGTGTTATTTTGAATGAATCATTTCCTAAACTGCTATCTGTTATATTTTTGAAGAACTTTGAATCAAGCTTGATTACAAAGTTCTTCAAAAATACAACAGATAGCAGTTTAGGAAATGATTCATTCAAAATAACACCAGATGGCAGTTTGAGAGGAATTCCTTCAAAGAACACCAGATGGCAGTCTAGATAATTACCGGCAAAAAGGAGAAAAAATTGACAGTCGTGAAAACAGCTGACGATGACGACAAAGTGTCGCCGATACTGCAGTGCTGTGTTTAAAGAAACATAGATGTATGAGGTAGGAAAAAAATCACGATTCATTTAATTATTATTTACTTGAATGTTTAACTTCTTTTGTACTACATATTTGTAGAAATTCAGTAGGGTGCCCACAATTTAAAACTTCCTCTTTATCTTAATCTTTCCAACGTGAAAAAGTGTTTCCAATAAAACACACACTACATTATAAACAGATTCATATTTAAACCACCACAACAATAGCTGAATATGAGATAATTTCATTTACAAAGCTGTGAAGCTGATGGCTATTTTCCTCTCCCTACTTCACTTGTGGTTTTTGTTATGTTGTTGGGTCAGGATTTTTAAAACTGGCCCAAACCCTCTGGCAGCACTATGGTCCTAGGGTCAACTCAGCCTCTAACAGAAATGAGTACCAGGTGCTTGTTCTGGGGGTAAAGGCGGCCGTCACGCAGGGCTGACAACCCGGCTGATGTCAAGTGCCGATTGTCTAGAAAAGTGGGAGCCTTAACCTCCTACTATTCCAAGGGCCTCCTGAGGCCTGTTGTGGGATCACTTTACTTTACTTTACTTTAGACATCAGAGGGTGATGTCTCGGTTGTCAGGCGACCAGCGAGGTTAGCTCTGCCCCTAGAGGAAACAAAAATCCTTCACTTCTGGTACTGGCACTGGCACTCTGTGTCACAATTATGAGTTCTGTATTGTACAATAATACAGAAATATATTTCTACTAAAACCAACATTCGTGATAAGGAAAATAAAGTTTCAAAATAATTCTGGTAAAAATAAGATCAAATCCAGCACTGGGTCTTGAGGTAACATGCTACCTTGTCATGTAGCGGGCCCAATTCCTGGTCGGGACAGGCTCTGGGCTGAGGTTTTTTCAGGGTTTTTCCTCACCTGTAAGACAAATGTCAGGAAGCTTAGGGTCCAACTGTCCCCGAAAATCATCTGGCCATCATCATCATCCTTATCATTATCATCCTTCACTGGTGTGGAAAGCAACGGGAAGCTACCACACCTATAATTCCGTAGTAAAGCTGCAAAGCATGGCATGAACATGCTATGATTGCAATGAAAGACCTGTCCTCAGGTAGAATTACTATGGATGGAAATAAGGTCAAGTGGCTCTTCATCTACTTCCCCTGAATAGCCAACCACCATGGCCCGTGTGGTGAAAGAGATGACTTCTGATGTTTTCATAATCTATTTTTGAATTTTCTTCCAACCATTTCACCTTTTTTCAACTTATAGGAACTCGATTTATCAGTTGTCTTCCTGCTGCCAGAGAGGAAGTGGAGATAGCATTGGAATCAGCACTAATTCTTTGGTTGTCTGGTGCCTGATACTTTGGCTAGAAGGGAAAAGAGTACAATTTCAGACATTTCTAGAAATGTTGGTTGGTTGGTATCTAATGTCGAGCACTTGACAATGAAGTCATTCGCTCTCTTGCACTCCAATATTTAGCAGGAAGGCTGGTCTCTTCTACAAAAGCTGTGGAATGGAGCAGAATGGTTTTGTTACATATCTTCATTTAAATTGCAAAAACAACATTTTGGTTAATTTGCTAAACCAATTAAATTAATATGATTGAAATAAGTATATTAAAGTACACTAAATTATTGTAATCAAATGGTAAAGAGAAAAATGTATGCCTGAACCAGGAATCGAACCCCGAACCTTCAGCTTTCCATGCTGATGCTCTTAAGCATTGAGCTAATTCAGGTTTCCTTCCCATCCAAGCATAAATCCTTCCTTTACCTTACTGTCTTGGTCCCACATTCAAATGCAGTGAATCATCATTCACAAATACACAATGAATGGCTTCTACCTGAAGAAGACATGAAGGGACTCCACATAGCTAAAGCATTATTTATTAAATTAATATTAAGAAGCTAAAGCTGTTACTATGATTGAAATAAGTATATTAAATTCTTGTAATCAAATGGTAAAGAGAAAAATGTTTGCCTGAACCGGGAATCGAACCCCGAACCTCCAGCTTACCATGCTGATGCTCTTAAGCATTGAGCTAATTCAGGTTTCCTTCCCATCCAAGCATAAATCCTTCCTTTACCTTACTGTCTTGGTCCCACATTCAAATGCAGTGAATCATCATTCACAAATACACAATGAATGGCTTCTACCTGAAGAAGACATGAAGGGACTCCACATAGCTAAAGCATTATTTATTAAATTAATATTAAGAAGCTAAAGCTGTTACTATGATTGAAATAAGTATATTAAAGTACACTACTAAATTATTGTAATCAAATGGTAAAGAGAAAAATGTATGCCTGAACCAGGAATCGAACCCCGAACCTTCAGCTTTCCATGCTGATGCTCTTAAGCATTGAGCTAATTCAGGTTTCCTTCCCATCCAAGCATAAATCCTTCCTTTACCTTACTGTCTTGGTCCCACATTCAAATGCAGTGAATCATCATTCATAAATACACAATGAATGGCTTCTACCTGAAGAAGACATGAAGGGACTCCACATGGCTAAAGCATTATTTATTAAATTAATATTAAGAAGCTAAAGCTGTTACTATGATTGAAATAAGTATATTAAATTCTTGTAATCAAATGGTAAAGAGAAAAATGTATGCCTGAACCGGGAATCGAACCCCGAACCTCCAGCTTTCCATGCTGATGCTCTTAAGCATTGAGCTAATTCAGGTTTCCTTCCCATCCAATCATAAATCCTTCATTTACCTTACTGTCTTGGTACCACATTCAAATGCAGTGAATCATCATTCACAAATACACAATGAATGGCTTCTACCTGAAGAAGACATGAAGGGACTCCACATAGCTAAAGCATTATTTATTAAATTAATATTAAGAAGCTAAAGCTGTTACTATGATTGAAATAAGTATATTAAATTCTTGTAATCAAATGGTAAAGAGAAAAATTTATGCCTGAACCGGGAATCGAACCCCGAACCTCCAGCTTTCCATGCTGATGCTCTTAAGCATTGAGCTAATCCAGGTTTCCTTCCCATCCAAGAATAAATCCTTCCTTTACCTTACTGTCTTGGTCCCACATTCAAATGCTATGAATCATCATTCACAAATACACAATGAATGGCTTCTACCTGAAGAAGACATGAAGGGACTCCACATAGCTATAGCATTATTTATTAAATTAATATTAAGAAGCTAAAGCTGTTACTATGATTGAAATAAGTACAGGGTGGACCGCTCGAATGGACCTAATTTCAATTGCTTGTTACTGGCAAACGGTTGAAGATAGAAACTTAAAACAACGTTCATATTACAGAAAAACTCACCAAGTTTTGATATCCAGATCACCACATCTCTATATGAGCCCCAGCAGTCACTGTGACGATATCAAAGCGATGAACAATTTCTTGCCAAGTACGTTGGAGTATGTCTTCTGGAATGTTCTCAATAGCCTCTATGATGCGCTCACGAAGATCACGAAGGTCTTTGACTGGGGTGGTGTAAACTTTATCTTTGACATAGCCCCAGAGAAAGAAATCCAGTGGTGTTAAATCGGGAGATCTCGGGGGCCACGCGATTGGTCCTCCCCTACCAATCCAACGGCCAGGGAAAATGTTGTCCAAAGTCGTACGAACTTCATTGGACCAGTGGGGAGGAGCACCATCTTGCTGGAAAACGATGTTAGGCTGCAGTTGTTCAATTTGTGGAAAGAAGAACTGCTCCAGCATGTCAAGATATGTGGTACCACGAACAGTTTTCTCGGCGAAGAAGAAAAACGGTCCAATGACCTTATTATGTGACAAACTGCACCAAACATTCATCTTCGGACTATCACGAACATGCTCTTGAATAGCGTGAGGATTCTCCGATCCCCAGATCCGCACATTATGCCGGTTTACCTTGCCTGACAAATGGAAAGTGGCTTCGTCCGAGAAGAAAATCTTGGTCATGAAGTCAGGATCAGCGCCGAGACGGTCCAGCATCGTATTGGCGAATTCCACTCGTTTCGGCATGTCATTCGGCTCCAGACGTTGCACTAACTGCACTTTATATGCGTGCAGTTTGAGGCGTTTGTGGACAATCCGTTGTAATGTCGATTTTGGTATTTGAAGTTCCCGCGAAGCTCTTCTTAATGACTTCCGGGGGCTTCGCTCAAATGCGGCTTGAACATTTGCTACCATTTCATCGGATGCTCTGCGACCACCACCATGCTTCTTCAACACAGATCCTGTAGCTAATAATGTATCACGCCACTTCTTTATGCTTCTAGCAGTTGGAGCATCACGGTTAAACACACGCCGGAACTCCCTTTGAACTCTAATGATTGATTTAAACTCCGCATACCACAAAACAGCTTGCGCTTTCATCTGCGGAGTCGCCATTTTCACAAACAATTAAATCTAAGAACGAGAAACGTATCTTTGTGCCATCTACCGACAGGATTCGAAACTTGGTGAGTTTTTCTGTACTATGAACGTTGTTTTAAGTTTCTATCTTCAACCGTTTGCCAGTAACAAGCAATTGAAATTAGGTCCATTCGAGCGGTCCACCCTGTATATTAAAGTACACTACTAAATTATTGTAATCAAATGGTAAAGAGAAAAATGTATGCCTGAACCAGGAATCGAACCCCGAACCTTCAGCTTTCCATGCTGATGCTCTTAAGCATTGAGCTAATTCAGGTTTCCTTCCCATCCAAGCATAAATCCTTCCTTTACCTTACTGTCTTGGTCCCACATTCAAATGCAGTGAATCATCATTCACAAATACACAATGAATGGCTTCTACCTGAAGAAGACATGAAAGGACTCCACATAGCTAAAGCATTTTTTATTAAATTAATATTAAGAAGCTAAAGCTGTTACTATGATTGAATTAAGTATATTAAAGTACACTACTAAATTATTGTAATCGAATGGTAAAGAGAAGGAAGCCTGAATTAGCTCAATGGTTAAGAGCATCAGCACGGAAAGCTGAAGGTTCAGGGTTCGATTCCCGGTTCAGGCATACATTTTTTTTTTAACATTTGATTACAAGAATTTAGTAGTGTACTTTATATACTTATTTCAATCATAGTAACAGCCCTGCTTCGTTACTTGCCCCAAGGCAAAAGATCGCTGGGACTGGGACGTCCAAAAAAAGCACTGGACTGGATGGAAAATTCCTCTTTGAGGACCGTAACAGGCCACACGGCCTAATACTTGCATGGATGGTGATGATGAATACTGAACTAGTACTGCATCCAATAAGAAATTAAGTATTCAAAAAGACAAAAAATTAGAACATATCCCTCTAGAAATTTACAAATGACCAACATAATTGTTATAATAGTATCATGACTATGCAGTATTTTAATAAAGACTAGTGATGTCATAAACATGTCTGGACACGTTTGGCTACATTGCCTTAATCAAACACTTTTAAAATTCATTTTAAAGCACTATTGAGGTTATGTAATAAGATATTAAATACAAAATTGATACCTGGCATATCAGTTGAGGATGACTTAATTTACCAGGTACCAATTTTGTATCTAATATCTTATTACATTACCTTAGAGCAAAAGTGTACTTTATCCTTATAATGAAAATCATATCATCATCATCATCATCCATGCAAGTATTAGGCTGTGTGGCCTGTTACAGTCTCAAAGAGGAATTTTCCATCCAGAGCTTTTTTAGATGTCCAGTAATCTTTGCCTTGGGGGCAGTAGTGAAGTATGGCTTTTGGAATTCTATGAGATGGCATTCGTTGAAGATAGGCTTTCCAGTTGTTCTGGTAGTTTTGTATATGGTGAAGAATGGGTTCTACATCGAACTCTTCCATAATTTCCTCATTTCTTTTATGGTCCCACTTTGTATAGCCTGCTGTATGGCACATAAAGCCGTAATCTTGTGTTCTTTTGTACTAAAGATGGTTTCATTATACTGTTAATTATCCCCGTTGTTTTTGTAAAATTTGTGATTTGAAAATCATGTATAAATTAAAATATACAAAATTTAAATAAAATAAAAAGATAAACAAATCTTCCAATGATGATGATTATTATTATTATTATTATTATTATTATTATTATTATTATTATTATTACCCCTCAGGGGTCTCCATCTAGAAGATATGTGGATGGCGACCACAATTTGCCCAAGCTGAGCAAAACATTGCTTCCACTTACTTGTGTTTTGCTCCTTACTTTTATCTTTAACCGATCTAGTATTTCTTTCTTTCTTCCACTTACTTATACCAGACTCTTTTAACTTTACTATCTAACCTCTATTGGTTAACTCTTGTTTTGTCGACCCTGAAGCTGTTAGGGCATCTGAGGGCTAGGGAGTCTTTCCTTTCTTCCATTTCTTCTTTCCTTTATTTCTTTTCTTCTCCAGAAAAGCCTGACCAGAGGCTATAAGATGGCAGCCCCATCACTAGTCTTGCCTTCCTTTGGCTGGCAACCAATCAAAGTCTTATACAAAAATTTTCTTTAGGATCGTAACAGGCCTTGGCCTAATACTTGGAAGGAAGAAGAATTATTATTATTATTGTTGTTGTCGTTGTCATTGTCATCGCTGTTGCCGTCGTCGTATTCATAATTTCTCTCTGTTTTAGTATGCCAGTAGTTCATTATTTTGAATTACTTGATTTGAGATCTTACATGCCCTCAGGGGTCCTCATCTAGGGGATATGTGGATGGCGACCACAAGGTGCCCAAGCTGTGCAAAACATTTCTTCCACTTACTTGTGTTTTGCACTCTTAACTTTACTATCTAACCTCTCTTGGTTAACTCTTGTTTTTTCGACCCCGACGCTATTAGGGCATCCGAGGGCTAGGGAGTCCTTCTTTTCTTCCATTTCTTCTTTCCTTTATTTTCTCTTCTTCTCCAGAAAGCCTGACCAGAGGCTATAAGATGGCAGCCCCATCACTGGTCTTGCCTTCCTTTGGCCAGCAACCAACAATCGAAGGGACTATTATTATGCTTTCAAGTCTTATATGAGAATTTCCCATAACGGAAAATTTTCTATAGGATCGTAACAGGCCTTGGCCTAATACTTGAAAGGAAGAAGAAGACATTGTATTATTAATATGTATACTGATTTGCAGGTCACAATATGAGAGGGAGTGTTGCTTATCATGGCATGGATATGATGACTGGTGATGTTGTTGCAATCATTGAATGGTCCTTTAAGTGCAAACCAGAGAACAAGAAGAAGGTGACATTCAGTGATGACTCTGATACCAGCCAAACAGCAGATCTCATGAAACAGGTAATATATTGAAGTCTGTTGTTGGCTAATGATAAAGGAGATTTTCATTTTTATATAATAAATTTGGGAATTTTTAACATTATGAGGTTCAATTCATAAGAATTAAATGAATCGTGATTTCTTCTTACCTCATACTTCTATGTTTTTTTAAACACAGCACTGCAGTATCAGCGACCATTGTCACCATCTTCAGCTGTTTTCACGACTCAATTTTTTCTTTTGCCGGTAATTATCCAAACTGCCATCTGATATTCTTTTGAAGGAATTATTTTCTAAACTGCCGTCTGGTGTTCTTTTGAATGAATCATTTTCTAAACTGCCATCTGTTGTATTTTTGAAGAACTTTGTAATCAAGCTCGGTTCGTCTGGAATCTCGAAGTTCATGGTTCTAGTATGGTTTTTTTGAATATATATATCTTTTCCCAAACTGTTAAATCCAAAGGTTTAGATAGATGTTTCAAAAGTTTTGCTTCTTTTTCAATTCTACGATGCTCTAATAAACTATGTGCGTGCTATAGCTGATTTTTCAATTTCTCCATTCTTTATGTTTCTGAAGTATTCTTTTTTACGAGTTTTCAAGTCCTTTTTGTTTTTCCTGCATATATCCTGTTGCAATCTTTGCAATCAATTTGATAAATTCCAGATTTTTTGTTGTCTGGGGCGATAACTTTATTATTAGTTAGAATTTGTTAATTGGAGCCAATGCTATATTAAATTTTCTGAAAATTTTTGAAAACTTATTATGAACTTCAGGATGGTAAGTAAATTTCTTTAAATTTGAAGAGAAAAATTTTCGCCTAGACCGGGACTCGAACCCGGGACCCTTGGCTTTCCGGGCCAAGTGCTCTACCAACTGAGCTACCGAGGCGAGTTACGATCTAGACGCAAATTTTTCTCTTATATACGTTGTAATTCCCTATCGCCAAATGCTTTTGAAACCATTGTTTCTATCTTTGCAAATGGCGGCTTCTTAGTTTAAGAAGACATTTATTGGAAATTTAACATTCGGTCCCGGTCTAGGCGAAAATTTTTCTCTTCAAATTTAATTTATCTTCATTGAGAAATGCTAAATTAATAAAAAAAACATCATTAGAGGCCTTACTGGCTTTTAAAGTAATGTTAAATTTCCAATAAATGTCTTCTTAACTAAGAAGCTGCCATTTGCAAAGATAGAAACAATGGTTTCAAAAGCATTTGGCGATAGGGAATTACAACGTATATAAGAGAAAATTTTGCGTCTAGATCGTAACTCGCCTCGGTAGCTCAGTTGGTAGAGCACTTGGCCCGGAAAGCCAAGGGTCCCGGGTTCGAGTCTCGGTCTAGGTGAAAATTTTTCTCTTCAAATTTAATTTATCTTTCATTGAGAAATGTTAAATTAATAATAAAAACATCAAATTTCTTTAATTTTACATCTTTCTTGGAATCATGTTGTAGGGTGGTGTATTCCTGTAACCTTTTCTGTTGTTTAAATTTCTTTAATTTATTCTTTATTATGTCTTCATTGAAACCATTTATTTTAGCAACATGTACAATATGATTATATTCATTATCAAAATCTTCTACATTAAGTGGAATATTTATCAATCTATGTAATAGACTATTGAAAAAAAAAACAAAAAAAGGAGATTTTTCTTTAAAACTTCACCATCTCTTGAATTTTGTTAGTATTTATCTTCTTGGGTTATAACTTATAAATTTACACAAGACACATTATTTTATATAACTCAAGGTACTAGATATAACATTTATGTGTCTTCTATCTATAATGATATAACCCAATGTTGAGCCATAGCCTCTCCTTTGTTAGGAGTTTCTAGACCAAGTTAATTTAGTTATATTTGAAGAGAAAAATTATATGCTCAGACTGGGGCTTGAACCCGGGACCTTTGGCCCTCTAGGCCAGTCCTCTACTGACTGAGCTATCTGAGCAAGTTTCAATCTAAATGCAAATTTTTCTGTTATATATGCTTTTAATTCCTATGCACCAAATGCTATGAAATCTTTGCTTCTATCTTACAAATGGTGGATCCTTTATTAAGAAGACACATATTTGGGAATTTTACATTAAATTATAAATCCAGTATGGCTTCTTTTGATGTTTTTATTGTTGGCTTTATAATGTAATGTAAAAATTCCCAAATAAATGTCTTCATAATAAAGAAGCCGCCATTTGCAAGATAGAAGCAAAGGTTTCATAGCATTTGGTGCATGGGAATTAACATTGTATATAAGAGAAAGATTTGCATTTAGATTGGAACTTGCTCAGGTAGCTCAGTGGGTAGAATATTGGTCTAAAAATCCAAAGATCCTGGGTTCAGGCCTCAGTCTGAGCATATCATTTTTCTCTTCAAAAATAATATTACTAGGATGTTGAGATTGATAAATTTTGCTTAGAGGCCTTTTTATTCAGACTTCAGGATTTTTTGAGCCTGAAAATCTTTAGACTCGGGACCCAAGACTTAAAGTCCCTCCCGAAAGACTTGCTTGTTTAATTTTTCTATCCTAAAAAAAAATTCATCGACCCCAGCTGGGTTTTATCCCGTGATCCTCGGGACTAGAGGCACGGAATATAACCACTAGCCTACTGTGGTCATTATAAGTGACTTAGAATGAGTCAATACTTATAAAATTATTGAATGACTCGGCATCTTTAAAATAATATCCTGGTCACCAAGCGATGTTCATTCATAGTTAAATAATAAATGTCTTCTTAACTAAGAAGCCGCCATTTGCAAAGATGGAAGCAAAGGTTTCAAAGCATTTGGCGCGAGGGAATTACAACGTATATAAGACAAAAATTTGCATCTAGATCGCAACTTGCCTCGATAGCTCAGTTGGTAGAGCAATTGGTCTGGAAAGCCAAAGGTCCTGGGTTCGAGTCTCGGTCTAGGCAAAAATTTTCTGGGAAAGCTGACGATAAAACAGAATTGTTTTGAAACATGTCCAAGAACAAATCAACATTAATACTGAGGTAAGATGTCCAGACCAAAAATAATATAATTAAAATAACCTCAAAATATAACTTCGTAAAATTAAATACAAATTTTTCTCTTCAAATATAATGGGAAATAACATTATGAGGTTCTGAAATACATAACAAATTTTCAAGAAATTCAGTATTACATTGGCACTGATAAATGAATTTAGCCTTGGTAATCTATTAAGAACTAATAAGAAATTGAACACCCCAGATAGTAAAAAATATGGAATTATCAAATTAGTTGTAAAGATTGCAATAACATATACATAGAAAAAACAAAAAGTAATTTGGACACTCACACAAAGGAACACTTTAGAAATAGTAAAAATTGAGAAATTAAAAAATCAGCTATTGCAGCACATAGTTTGTTAGAGAGTCATAAAATTGAAAAAGAGGCTATACTTCTAAAACATTTGGAAAAACCTTTAGAATTAGGAGAAGATATATAGTCAGAAGAACATATTTAGTTCCATGAATTTTGAAATTCCCAGATCTCAAAGTTCATCAAATCAACACCAGATGGCAACGTTATAGATAAAGTTTCCAATGAAAATCCGGTAGTCATAATATTGGTTGAAAATGAGAGGGATGTCCTCTTGAAAACTGCAGTTCCTGTGTTTTAAAAAAACAAACTATGAGTTAAGATAAGAAGCGACTCATTCATTCATTGATGTTCATCATGTCTAGAAGCTTTCTGTCATTTGCAAGTTGTCCTAGTCGTGTGACTTTTAAATCACCATGTATATTACTATTTGTAAATATTTCCACAAATTTAGCAGTTTGATTTGTTTACAGATATACAGTATTGAACAAGAATTGAATTATCTACAGAAATTACAACATGACAATTTGTTGCGCTACCTGTGTATGATGTATGTTCAAGAGAAGGAGAATCTCGTGTTGTATATTGTACAGGTATGTAATATCTTTATATGTTCTTATTATTAATTTCATACATCTCAATGATGGATAAATCATATTTGAAGAGAAAAATTATACGCTCAGACCGGGACTTGAACCCGGGACCCTTGGTTTTCTAGTCCAAGTGCTCTACCATTTGAGCTACCTGAGCAAGTACCGATCTAAACGCAAATTTTTCTCTATATACGTTGTAATTCGGAATTACAACGTATATAGAGAAAATGGTAGAGCACTTGGACTAGAAAACCAAGTGAATTACAACGTATATAGAGAAAAATTTGCGTTTAGATCGGTACTTGCTCAGGTAGCTCAAATGGTAGAGCACTTGGACTAGAAAACCAAGGGTCCCCGGGTTCAAGTCCCGGTCTGAGTGTATAATTTTTCTCTTCAAATATGAGTTATCCATCATTGAGATGTATGAAATTAATAATAAGAACATCTAAAAAAGCCGTACTGGCATTTATAATGTAATGTATAATTCCCAAATATGTCTTCTTAATATAGGAGCAGCCATTTGCAAAGATAGAAGCAAAGGCTTCAAAGCATTTGGTGGGCAGGAATTACAACAGTATATAGAGAAAAATTGCGGTTTAGATCGGTAATTGCTCAGGTAGCTCAAATGGTAGAGCACTTGGACTAGAAAACCAAGGGTCCCGGGTTCAAGTCCCGGTCTGAGCGTATAATTTTTCTCTTCAAATATCTTTATATGTATTTATATATTCGTCTTCTGTACATGTGTTTGTCATTGAATGAACTACTCCTAAACAAACTGGAACAATTTTGATGACATTTTTTGTGTGGTCTGATTGGGTCTCTCATTGGTTTAGATTCACAATTGGATCCTCTAAACCATTAGGTATAGGAGTTCACCTGAAGTAAAAATTAAAAAATTGCTCTACACTCTCATGTGGAATTTTTTACAGAAAATCTCTGCTGTGCCAGCGAGGAGCAGGGTGAAAGTTTTCACCAGGACATAAAGGAGATGTTACCTGGGAAAGTGGAATGTGAATATGATAGCTGAAAAGAGATGTACCAAATTCTTTCCATAGTAGGAACTCTTAAAAAGCATTCATTTCAAAGCAGCATGTAAAAAAAAAGTTGACTAATGTTCAAATTTAAGTGATTATTTAGAACAGAGATGATATATTAGTTAATTCTAAAGATTATTTTAGTGTTGAAAGTTGTGGATTTATTAACTGATATTAAATAATACAATTCTGGAAAGTATTAATTTAAGCTTGTTGAACTCTGGATATAAAATTTATGCTAATATAGTTAAGAATAAATTGAAAAAAAATTATGAAAATATAATTGGAGAAGAGCAGAATGGATTCGGAAATGGTAGATCTTGTACAGATGGATTCTTCACTCTAAAACTACTATTAAAAAAGTGCAAGGAATTCAGTATAGAAACTCGTATCGCCTTTGTTGACTTCATAAAGGCTTTTGACAAAGTAGACAGAAATATATTATTATAAATTTTAGCTGATAACTTTCCACAACGATATATTACTAATATCTTCAACATCTATAAAGATAATGAAATACCTGTTAAACAAGATGGCAAACTATCTTCTTGGAAAAAGATCAACACTGGAGTAAGACAGGGATGTGGACTTTCACCGGTGCTTTTCATTATATGTAAGAATAGAATAATAAACAAGTGGAGGAAAACACAATGGGGATATATACCCATCAATAGGAACCTCAAACTCGATGCTATTCATTTTGCAGACGATTTAGCTCTTCTGGCACTTTCCGAAAATGGTTTGCAACAATCAATTTATAATTTACAGAAAATAGGTGCCAAATTTAATATGGAAATAACAATTAACAAAACTAAAATTATGGCATTTCATGGGAAGGACCCCATACAAAGTATAAAATTTTAGAGAGATCTAATCTAACCAGTCTGGGAAAGCTGACGATAAAACAGAATTGTTTTGAAACATGTCCAAGAACAAATCAACATTAATATTGAGGTAAGATGTCCAGACCAAACATAATATAATGAAAAGGATATCCCTGAAAAAATTACTAGTTATAATAAAAGTTTGGGAATTATTAATCAAGTTATGAAACCATCCCTTGTACAAAAAAACACCAGATTACATTTATATGATACTTTGGCTAGACCAGTGTTGACCTATGGTAGTGAAGCATGGACACTAAACAGACAACATGAAAGCAGAATAACGGCTTGTGAAATGAGATTCATGCGCAGAACAGTGGGCTACACCAGATGGGATTGGAAAAGGAACACCGATATCTTAAAAGATTTGAAGACTATGTCAATTTTGGAATATATTAAACAGTACGAACTAAATTGGAAACACCTTGAAAGAATGAGTTCAAATCGGATCCCCAAAGCTGTTTATAATTATATACCAAGAGGATGAAGATCTCTGTGCCGTCCTATGAAACACTGGAAGGAAAATTTTCTATAGGATTATAGCAGGCCTTGGCCTAATACTTGGAAGGAAGAAGAAGAAGAAATATTATTTTAAAATATAACATAAATTTGATAAAATGATTATAAAAAGTATATATTATTATTTCTTGTATTGTGAAAAATTGGCATGTGATGGAAACAACATAAGTTCATATTCTGATTCAGCATAGCCAAATTAGGATAAATAAAATAAAAACCCAGATACAAAGTTAATATTTGCACATCAGTGTAATCATTCATTTATAGCATTGGACCTAATCATCCATTGTGATCTCCACAGTTTTTTTGCCATCTTTTGATGTGGCACCTCCATTTCAACCTTTATTCATGCATGAATTCTGTTACAGTTTCTTAATTTTTCCAAAATATCAGTATTTCACTTCTTGTCCCAAATAGTGTACCATGCTGTATTCCTCATGAATTTCATTTCATAAAGAAATATTTTAAAGTAATTTTTATTTAATTTCAGGAATATGTAGTTGGCATTAATTTATCATTTTACCTGACAGAGAACTTTCCATTAGAAGTAGATTTATTAAGGCATCATGCGACGGGCATCTTGAAGGCATTATCATTCTTGCATCAAAACAATGTTGTTCATAAAGATCTCAGAGACACAAGTGTCTTCATTGATAAATCAGGTGAGAAACAGTTAATGTTAATGATTATGTATTATCAGATGTTATATTAGCAAACACATAAGGGATTTTGGCTATTCTTTTTTAATTCCTTCATAAACTCCTGTCAAATTTTCTTCTTCGGGTTCCATTTTTCAAATTATTTCCCACTATTTACAATAATTTTTACATTTTTCTAACAATTATTTTGATATATTCTTCTACCTTTGGCTTTCTAGGCCAATGCTCTATCACTGAGCTATCTGGGCAGGCCAATCTAAATGAAAATTTTTCTCTTATACATTGTTAATAGTAAGGAATGTATAAGAGAAAAATTTGCATGTAGATTGGAGTGCTGAGCTCAGCAGTAAAGCATTGGCCTAGAAAGCCAAAGGTCCTGGGTTCAAACCCTAGTCTGAGCATATAATTATTCTCTTCAAATATAATTTGTCCTTCAGTGAGAAGTGTAAATTAATAATAAAAACATCAAACCTTATACAAGTTTGGAACTTAGCTCGGAATTAGTATAGGCCTTTTATTTTAGGCCTCTGTAACACGAGACCTATGGCTGTCTTTCTCTTCTGACAAATGCCTTACTTGCAATTAATTTACCTTAAAAAAAAGAAAAGAAACTCCATGTGCGACACGCCTAGAATGCCCTTGGCCTTAGCAGCCGTCTGCTGGCCTCACATCAACATGTGCTAATCACAGAGGTACATGATCATCTAGCCTGTGTGGTCAGCATGTCGGGTCCCCCAGCCATTTTAGCAAGTCTCCTCAACCTGGAGTTGCTATTTATTGTAGCTACCCAAATGTCTCACAATGCTGGATGGGCACCGGTCCCATACTGGCCGAAATTCCATGATAAAATTTCCCCATAGGGACTCGAACTAGCGTAAGTCCTGTACCTCTGCGCCAAGGCTACTTGCCTAAACTACTTGGCTACGGCCCGTGACCCATTGTCCCTAGCTTTAAAATTGTGTACAATGAAACCAGAGGCTAGCATGGTAACAACTAGTACACTGGAACAATATCACTTAAAATGTTTGTATAACTTACTATTGACTGTATAGATATGTATATATATTTAACTTTTACAGGAATTAATCACTATGAGGTTTAATTTATGGTAAAATCAAATGTTTCATGCCTCTCCTCATACAAATCTTCTAAGTAGATCGCGTTTTCGAGACCATAATGGTCTCATCTTCAGTACTATTTTGGTGACTGATGTTATGTTGATTGAAAGAGTTTCTCAAAATTGCGATCTAGTTAGAAGATTTGTATGAGGAGAGGTAAGAAAAATTTGATTTTACCACCGGGGAGCAGAACGGGCCAACAGGCCCATACCTTGAGATGATGATGATGATGACCATGTATATATATGTTGTGTGACAGGGTTAATTAAAGTCGGAGACTATAGTTTGGACAAGAGATTATCAGACATCTTCCAGAGTTCTGTGAATGGAAAGGCAGATAATTTGTATCCACCTTCACTTGGCCGCGGTGGCAAGAAAGCTGATATATACCGCTTTGGAGTTCTCATACTCTCTCTTCTTAATGGTTATATAGTACAAGAGGAAATACCAGA
This sequence comes from Diploptera punctata, assembly GCA_030220185.1. NCBI lineage: Eukaryota > Metazoa > Arthropoda > Insecta > Blattodea > Blaberidae > Diploptera > Diploptera punctata. The sequence goes on along the minus strand of JASPKZ010000589.1, from coordinate 18,522 downwards.
AGTTCCATCTTCACTACAACCAGACCTCAGGGATTTTCTTTCCAAGTAAGTGACACAGATAATTTTGCCTTTAATACTTATTATTAAGCCCCATATTTTTATTTGCTGAAAATATGGAAAATTTAAAATAAATATATTTTTACATGAATGGGTAAAATTGAATTCCCCGAAAGTTGGAACTAAAGAATGGTAGAATAAATAAAATAGTCATTTTTTTATCTTACCTCATAGTTTGTTTTTTTAAACATGGAAACTGCAGTTTTGAAGAGGAAATATCCCTCCCATTTTGAACCGACATTATGACTACCGGATTTTCGTTGGAATCTCCATCTATAACGTTTCCATCTGGTGGTGTTGATTTGATGAACTTCGAGATCAGGTCACGTTCATTAGGAATTTTGAAATTTATGGATTTAAATTTGTTCTTCGGAATATAATCTTCTCCCAAACTGTCAATTCTAAAGGTTTTTCCAAATGTTTTAGAAGTTTGGTCCCTATTTCAGTTTTATGACTCTCCAACAAACTATGTGCTGCAATAGCTGATTTTTAATATTTCTAAAAGTGTTCCTTTGTATACTTAGAATACTAAAAATGGTGAAATTCAAAAATCAGCTATTGCAGCACATAATTTGTTGGAGAGTCATAAAATTGAAAAAGAGGTCAAACTTCTAAAACATTTGGAAAAACCTTTAGAATTGAAGGTTTGGGAGAAGATATATATTTTTCTATAGGATCGTAACAGACCTTGGCCTAATACTTGGAAGGAAGAAGAAGAAGTAGAAGAAGATATATATTCAGAAGAACAAATTTAGATCCATGAATTTCGAAATTCCTGATGAACGGGACTTGATCTCGAAGTTCATCAATTCAACATCAGATGGCAATATTATAGATGGAGATTCCAACGAAAATCCTGTAGTCATGATGTCGGTTGAAAACGGGGGAGGGATGTTTCCTCTTGAAAACTGCAGTTCCCGTGTTTAAGAAAAAAACTATGAGGTAAGGTATAAAAAATGACTCATTCATTTGTGAATTAAGAACCTCATAATGTTATTTCTCATATTTACTATGATTAATTCTTTTTACTCACCTCATATCCCGTCTTCCAATTAGTTTGGTTACAAAACCAAGGTGGTTTCATCATCGTTAATTTCATTACCCACTTGATAAATACACATGATATTCAGTTTGATTTCTTTTTGACTCTGTAAGTCTGTACTAGTATTGCTCTTAAAGGTCTACGAGCTAAGTTCATTGCCTCTAGTCCTGAGAGTCGGAGGTTCAAACCAGGCCAGGGTTGATAGATTTTTTTTAGGGTGGAAAAATCCAAGAGAATCCTCCAGGAATGATTTTAAGCCTTGGGTCCCAAGTCAGAAGATTTTGAGCCTCATGAAAGAACTTCAAGCCTAAATTAGAACCTTTGAGCAAAATTTATTTGAGCTTTCCTATCCAAGTAATACTTCAGTTCGATGTTTTTATTATTAATTTCATACATCTCAATGATGGATAAATCATATTTGAAGAGAAAAATTATACGCTCAGACCGGGACTTGAACCCGGGACCCTTGGTTTTCTAGTCCAAGTGCTCTACGATCTGAGCTACCTGAGCAAGTACTTGCTGAGCGTATAATTTTTCTCTTCAAATATGAATACTTCAGTTACCTACTAGGTGTCTCTTTAGGATTATGAGGTAGCCACTTGCTTACATCTGTAGGGAAACAAGCATAATTAAATTAATAATTGAGTTAGAATTTTGAAGCCTCATGAAAGAACTTCAAGCCTAAATTAGAACCTTTGAGCAAAATTTATTTGAGCTTTCCTATCCAAGTAATACTTCAGTTACCTACTAGGTGTCTCTTTAGGATGACAAGGTAGCCAATTGCTTACATCTGTAGGGAAACAAGCATAATTAAATTAATAATTAAAATTCTAACTCAATTATTAATTTAATTATGCTTGTTTCCCTACAGATGTAAGCAAGTGGCTACCTTGTCATCCTAAAGAGACACCTAGTAGGTAACTAAAGTATTACTTGGATAGGAAAGCTCAAATAAATTTTGCTCAAAGGTTCTAATTTAGGCTTGAAGTTCTTTCATGAGGCTCAAAATCTTCTGACTTGCGACCCAAGGCTTAAAATCATTCTTGGAGGAGTTAGAATTTCACTACATCTGTTGTTAAGAGGATTGAAAATCAAACGCTTAAGTGGTATAGCCATGTACAAAGAATGGAAAATGAAAGATGGCCAAAAAATATATACCAATGGTCACCCCCTGGAAGAAATAAATGTGGCAGACCAAGATGGAAATGGAAAACCTACATCAGAACTATAATGGATGATAGGAATTTGGAAGAGGGAGATTGGAATGATAGAGATAAATGGAAACTGAAGACGGCAAACCTATAAGTGGGGGAAAGCCGAAGAAGAAGAGAAGAGTTAGAATTTAATGCTTCACCTCATAATTATAGATTTCTCAAAGACATGTTTCAATACTTCTGTGTATTAAATATCAAAGTGTCACTTCCTTTAAATATTATCTAACTAACTAACTCACTGGCACTATTGAACCCGTAGGTTCATAGCCGTGCGGACATAAACTCTCCATATATCCCTATCTTGAGCCAATTTTTCCAATCATCCCCTGTATAATCTATTGCCCTCAAATCATAGTTAACGTTATTCTCCCACCTCATTCTTTGTCTACCAACTGGGCGTTTTCCCTCTGGTTTTCCTACAAGAAGCTTCCATGCACATCTTTCATTCCCCATTCGTGCCACATGCCCTGCCCATTGCAGTCTACGAGACTTAACTGTTCTCATTATATCTGACTTCCTATCAAGACCATGTAATTCACTGTTATGCAGTCTTCTCCATTCACCTGTCTGTTCATCTCTCTTTGGTCCAAAAATGTTTCTAAGAACTTTATTCTCAAATACTTGTAATCTGCTTTCCTCCCTTAAAGTAAGAGTCCATGTTTTGCATCCAAATAATATAACTGGTAGAATAATAGTTTTATATATTTTCAGTTTAACCTGTAAATATTATTATTATTATTATTATTATTATTATTATTATTATTATTATTATTAATTATTATTATTATTTTGCAAATGCCCCAGGTTGTCTTTCGACATTCCTGGTGTTCTCTCCTGGCATGGCATACTTGTAACCCACTTCTGAGGTTGGGGTGCCTGGAAGGTGGGGTTATGTTGCCTCGATGATATGATGGGTGATGATGATGATGATAGTTGTGTGCCAGGAGAGTCCCTAATCTTAAACTTAATCTAAGATGAATATGAATGATGATGATTGCGATGCCCATATGATTTCGGGGACTGTTTGGGCCTTAACATTTTCCTGACATTTGCCTTAGAGGCGAGGAAAAACCCCGATAAAAACCTCATCCAGAAAAACTGTCCTGACCGGGGATCGAACCCGGGCCTGCTGTGTGACAAGACAGCACGCTACCTCGAGACCACAGGGGTAGACACCTGTAAATATTAATTAAAGCATAATTAAATTAAATTGATTAAGTAACTCCTGAAAAGGAACAAATCATTTAGCTTAAAACTTATCATCATCATCCTCTTATTATGTCCTTTCAGAAGGTCAATTCCAAATATGCCTCCAACCATCTCTATCTCCCCATGCTTTGCTTCTTTTTAGTTCTTCCCAGTTGTGTCCTCTCTTTTGTAGAATTTTTTTCACTTGGTTAATCCATCTTTCTCGTGGTCGTTTCCCTTGTATCTTGAGATTTAACAGTCTTTGTGGTAGTCTTTCCTTTTCCATTCTTTTTATATGTCCAACCATTTTAGTCTACTTTTTCTATGTCTGTTGTTAATTTTTCTACATTTAGGGTCGCATGCAAATACATTAGTCTCTACTCAAATTACTTCCAATCACTGGTGAGCTGACTCACCGTGAGCAAGTGCAAAGATCGAATTAGCTACCCACAAATTGGTCATGCATGAAAGTCGTCGTTTTCGTAATATTGGCAAGAAATTACCCAGAATTCTCAGCGATAAAACCACTTCCGTTATTTTCGTCTGCTATAGAGGAACGCATTTACGCTTGCGTCCCGCAAATAATACCGTATACAACGACATCTGCGTCGCGCAATATTAAGCCGATTCTCCTGTTCTTCCAGTTGAATTCCTTGGTAGACTCTATCAAATTCCTCTTCTCCGCATATACCGAAAACATGATCGAAGTCTTCAAGGTCCGACATCTTGGATAAAGCGGCAAGGTTTCAAACTACATCGGTTACCATCGGTTCCCTTTGGGATTCTCACAATATGTTTCTATCTTAAGCTATGATCTTAAGTTACCTCGTCAGGTAGCTTACGAATTTCAACAATTATTATCGCATGAATAGATTTCTGAGTAAGCAAAATCGTATTAGGATAAAACTTTCTCAGCAGAGAACGCCTTTCACGGTCTAATGCGTTCAAAGACTCGACCCTTAATGTCTCCCTGATTTTGTCATTCCTTATTCTATCTCTCCTTGTTTTATGTACCATTCCACGTAAGAATTTCATTTCTGCTCAATTCCTTCTTTGTTTATGTCCAAGTCTCAGCTGTATATGTTAGAACTGGTTTGAAATAAGTTTTATACATTGCATTTTACTCTTGGTAGGTATATCTTTATTCCAGATTAATTGTTTAGTTAAATTATAGACTTTTAAACTTTTTTCTTTTCTTTTACTAATTTTATTCTGTATTTTCACATTTGCATTTATCACTGTTCCTAAATATGTAAATTTTTCCACTTTTTGTAGCTTAAAACTATCTAATAGTAATTTGTTGTAGGATTTATCAAGTTTGTTTTAAAATTTTTATCTTCGTGTCTATTTTTATTACAGCAAACTCCCGATTATCCGTGCTAATTGGGACTGAGATATGCACGGAAAATCGAAAAACACTGATAATCCAACTAAGTTATTCTAACAACAAACATGCAATACAGTGAAGAATGAGTCATTTTTTTACATCTTACCTCATAGTTTGTTTTCTTAAACATGGGAACTACAGTTTTCAAAAGGAAACATCCCTTTCATTTTCAACCAATATTATAACTACCAGTAGTCATAATGTTGGTTGAAAATGGAAGGGATGAAAACTACAGTTCCCATGATTAAGAAAACAAACTATGAGGTAAGATGTAAAAAATCACTCATTCTTCATGAACAACAACCTCATAATGTTATTTCCCATTTTTAACTATGAATGCAATGCAGTATTTATTACAGTACTGTAATTTGAAAACTGTTGTACTTACAATTAATATAAGTAAAATTTATGTCTAGGAACCACAAATCTCTGTTGAAACCACGTGTTTTACACCATGCAGTTCAATATTTTCCTCTGTTCCAATATATCGTTTACACTCTTTCTGATTATAGTTCTTATTTTCCTAATACTTAAGATATTAATGTAATCAAATTCATTTTCTTCCATGTGTTTTAATAAGACGTCTGTACATTTTGATGCTTCTGTGTGGCTAATTTTGTTTTCAAATGTGTATGGATTTTCGTCTTCATTTTCTCCATCATGCACTTTGTTGACAATAGCTGCGTCATTCAGTGTTTTGAAGCTGGGTTCACGCGTGTCACTCAGCAACCATTCAGCCACATTTTCTTCATCTACATTTGCACAGCCAGCAACTTCTTTCAACTAGTGAGCTGTATTTGTAGCATCATCACAGTTTTGGGAAGTAAAACTTGCAAAGTCTTTTTCATTCTTAGGTGGCATGAGTTTATTCCACGATCGTTCTATTGTGGCTTGTTTCACTTTTTCCCACGCCTTACAAATTCCATAAATGGCATCTAACACATTTGAAGATTTCCAAAATGTGACAATATCAGTTCCCTCGTGTATTAGGCTTCGTACAAGGTCAGTATGATAATGTTGTTTAACACTAGCAATCACACCTTGGTCCATGGGTTGAATCAGAGATGTGACACACAGTGGCAGATATTTCACAATAATCTGAGCATTATCAGATATAAGTTCACTTGAACTTGGATGGGCATTGTCTAGAAGTAGAACAGCTTTAACAGGCAGCCCTTCCTTCTCAAGATCTGCATGAACAGATGGAACAAATTTCGACCCGAACCAGACTAGAAAGATCTCAGTATCCATTTAGGCTGCTTTCTGATTCGCATAATTTAAGGGTGGATTTTTTATGCATTTGAAAGCCCTTGCATTTTTTATTTTTCTATCATGAGAGGTTTTAGTTTATGCTGACCTGTTCTGTTTCACTACAAAAAAGAACAGACAACCTCTCTTTAGCTTTGTGTCCAGGTGCATATATCTCAGGTCAGAATGCCAAGCTACGTGTTGGTTAGACTTTCCAGAACAACCCAGTCTCGTCTGCATTATAAATTTGTTGGGGCAGATATCCATTATGTGTAACAAAACTGGAGAACTCTTCAATGAAACCTTCAGCAGCTTCTGTACTTGCACTTAGTTTTTCGCCCTGTACTCCGAGCTCGTGAATCCCATAGCATTGTTTGAAGCGAGTCATCCAACCTGAAGAGGCATTGAATTGCCCTTCAATTCCCAATTCTTCGTTAAAATATTTTGCTTTTTCTATGCACATAGTGCCAGACAAAGGAATGCCCTCAGCTCTTTTCTGTTTAAACCAAAAGTACATAGCAGCATCCAACTCTGCATAAGTCAATGTTTTCATTGACTTTCTTTTCAAAGGTCCTTGTGCGCTATTGGCAGAGCATGTAAATTGAATAAATTTTTCTTTATTTTTCTTTAAATCGCAAACAGTTTGCACACCATTTTTGTAATTTTGAGCAAGTTTTGTAACAGATTCTCCTTTTTTGAATTTATTAATCACTTCTAGCTTCTGCGATATGCTTAAAACCAACTCGTTTATGTTTCCCCGACATTTTTTTTTCACAAACTGATGTACACTGTCCTCACGACTACACTATCCTACACAATACAGTTCTGTAACAACAAACTTTCAATGACTCACACAACGGAAATATCTGAAATTGTACTGTATTCTCAGAATATTGGTTAGTACCATTAAATGCATCAGGGGAGGGGGTTGTGAGTGAAGAAGCCGCCATTTGCAAAAATCGTAGCAACGGCTCGTAGCATTTGGGGTTAGGGAATTAACTATGTGTAAGAGAAAAATACGCGTTTAGATTGGAGGCCTAGGTGGCTCAGATGGAAGAGCATTGACATAGAAAGTCAAAGGTCCTGGGTTCAAACCCCAGTCTAGGCGTATATTTTTCTTTTCAAATATAATTTGTCCATCATTAAGGTGTTTAAAAACGAATAATATTAACATTGTGAGTGAAGGTTAATCTATTGTACTAGTTTCTAAATGCAGTTCACAGACTTTTTCATAACAATACAAAATACAGTACAGTATTTATCTTCATTTAAAAAAAAAATACAGATAATCTACAAACCAGATAATACACACATGGATAATCAGGAGTTTGTTGTATTTCTATAAGAATTGGGGTTATATTAAGGACTTCAATTTGACAGGTGCTTGTTGAAGGAAGAGCGGCAGCGATGGACTGCACAACAATTATTAGAACATCAATTTCTTAAAACTCCAATTGATCATGGTCTCAGTCCACAGAGAAGTTTGGAAGAGAAGCAGGTAAAGATTGCTAAACCAATACAATTTGACATTTAGTTTCTTTTTGTAATATTCTTATGTACTTGAGCAACATTTTGTATTTTAAATAATTTTATTGATTGAAAAACTTAAAGAAAATTTGTATTTAATTAAATAATTTAATTAATTTAGACCACATCACTTCTTGTTACATTGATTTTCATCAACATTCTTAAGATATATTAAATTAATGTTGGGAAGTAAACATTATGAGGTATAATCATTAAAATTCATCGGAGAACATATTGTTTAAACAACTCACCTCATAGGATTCATGCTTCCATGAAATCGCGATTTCAAACATAGTCATGTTCATCTTCAGCCATAACTCCGACTGACGAAATTCGTTGGGAAAAAATATACATTCAGAAAAACAAAAATAGATCAATGAATTTTGATATCCCCAACGAAATTACATTGATTTCGAAGTTCATAAATTCAACCATAGATGGCAGCACTGAAGATGGCGACAATAGAATAGTTGACGGCCGAAGAATTTCGTCAGTCGGAGTTATGGCTGAAGATGAAGATGACTATGTTTGAAATTGCGATTTCATGGAAGTATGAATCCTATGAGGTGAGTTGTTTAAACAATATGTTCTCCGATGAATTTTAACATTCTTAAGAGTTAGAATAAGTTTTATGAAAAATAGAATACCCTGTTATAATTCCATCCAGTGGGATTTAAATCTGTATTTAGAAGGTTAATATGTTGTAAGCAATAGTTCATTATTTTTCTTTGTTTTGCTCAAATGTAATTCCTTTAAACAAGTAAGTTGAGATTTTCAATGTAAGAATTCTGATCTGCAGTACCATATTTGATGAAAAGCTATATATTTTATTACAATTTTACAAGTGCATGCTTATGAAGTGTTACCCTCTTACTAATAATCCATATATAACTTTTATACAAGGTTTGTACACATCTCAATTGGAAATTCTTACTAATAAACACTGTATTAGCTGCCCAGTGTATAAGACATGTACAACTTTACATGGGAATCGTTATACATGCCTCCAGCCTTGTTTAAGGATTGTATAACTAGACAAAATGTCGGACTTCAAGATCAACTGATTGTTTTCTTATGATATTGATGAAAGTTCCCTTAAATTTAATGCAAAATGCAACACTTTAACGACTGTTTGATGGATACACAGGACATAAATAATATTAATAAAGCTCTGGGTAGGAAAATAAAGGCATCATAAAATTCCTTTTGTTACACTCATTCTCGATTGGGCCTAATAATATTTTTAAATTGAACATTGATTCACAAAAGAATATGTTCTACAATAATTGCTGTAGATAAGATTTAACTTGAATGTAGTTTAAATGCTTCATAATATTATTTTAACAAAACTTTCTTGCATTATTAAAACATAATACACATACCGATATAAAAATGTATTTAATTATAGAGGTACTATTATAGCAGCAAACCACATGTTAGCTTGATAGTCTTGTTGTTAGAGCTTCTGACTACAGTCCGTGAGGTCCTAGGTTCGATTCCCAATCAAACTGCAATGATTTTTTTTTTTCGCTTAAAGCGTTCTGTTGTCAGTAACATTTCCTACTATTTTGAATGTTTTCTAAACACATCTTAAAACTGCATATAATTCATAAGTAATGGGAAAAACTTTTATTAGTTTCCAAGAATTGTTCGAAATTCTTGACGTTAGATGGCAGCACATTATCTGTGAAACTAATTCTTTGATATATTTGACATTGCGTAAAGGAAAATGTAAATAAAGTAAAACACACTTATTTTTTCCGTACCTCCCCAATTAGAGAATGTCTTAATTCTTATCCATACTCACTTCTTACACAATTAATCACTAGTTGATGTTGTTTTATTTCTGTTACAAACTGCGCGTAATATTGTTCTGACGTCATAGTGATGACGAATATGTGACGTATTGTGTGTAACAGTTGTATTGTTATATAGCTCCGGCACAACGTTTATTAGTAAGGAATTATACATGATATACATAAGGCTTATACATTGTATAACTAAACAGCTGATGAAAGCCTGTATAAGAGATTTTTATTAGTAAGACTGTTAATAAGAAAAAAAAAATTGACAATCGTGAAAACAGCTGACGATGGTGACAAGGAGTCGCCGATACTGCAGTGCTGTGTTTAAAGGAACATAGAAGAATGAGGTAAGAAATAATCACGATTTATTTAATTCTTATGAATTGAACCTCATAATATTAAATATTCCCAAATTTAATATATAAAAAATAAGACTGTTAATTATATTATTTTTGGTCTGGACATCTTACCTCAATATTAATGTTGATTTGTTCTTGGACATGTTTCAAAACAATTCTGTTTTATCGTCAGCTTTCCCAGACATGTCCAAGAACAAATCAACATTAATATTGAGGTAAGATGTCCAGACCAAAAGTAATATAATTAAAATAACCTCAAAATATAACTTCCTAAAATTAAATATTAAGACTGTTAATGTTTATTTTAACAATTTTGATTCATGAACTGTGAGAATGCTAAAGTCTTAACTATTGTCTCTGTCAGAGAAATTGAATCAGTTATTTTCAATGAACTATTATAGGAAATATCACTATGAGGTTTATTTAAAATTTAAAATAAAATTCTTTATACCTCTCATCCTGTCTTCTTTTTAGACTGGTTTTGTAACGATTGTTAGATTGTGAGTCCTCACTTCGTAAGTCGTGAATTTATTGATAATTTGGGAATCACTCGTGGCATTACTTATGATAAAATGTCTCAAAGTATTAATTTCTATCAATTTTGTGTTTAAAATGTCTCTGTATGTAATTATGACCATATTTTTATCTTTTTTGTAATATAAAAATGATCATAATCTTATAGAGAAAGAAAAAAAAATTGTATCAGGAAAATATTGCAAATGGAGTATTGTACCTATTTATGGGAATTTTTACTACCTGGAAGGAAATTAATCATTGCATTTTTTGCGCATTTTACTTTGGTTCAATTGAAAAATAAAATCTGTTTATAAATGAGTTGGATAAAATGTTTTCGCATGAAGATGAAGGCAAATAGTCTTTGAAACCAGTATCATGAAAACATGAATTTATGAGGTAAGATGTAAGAACATCTTATCCAACTCATTTATAAATTGAAAATTACCTCATAGTGTTACTTCTCACTGTAATTTTGATTAAATAAAATCTGTGTTTAACATTACAGAAGAAGAGTGCAGATGAAGTAGAGAATGAAGAACCAGATACAGATATACATATGTTCTTGCCTGCCAATCCAAAAGGTCAATCCAGGATACAGAATGAGTTTGAAGTTCTCAAGTGGTTAGGAAAAGGAGCCTTTGGAGATGTTCTTAAGGTAATATATAACATTGAGTTTGATTTTAATGAATGAGTAATTCTATTAAAATTTAATGTGTGTATTCCTACAGAATCTGGTTTTATCAATTCTTGATACACTGCAGGTTGTTCAGATAGTAGCCAATCATGTTTGGATATTTCATTCTTACTCCTCCCATAGCAACATTCCACTTGAACAGAGCATAGCTAAACATATACAGTATTACACCTCTTTTACACTTTTCATGAGACCAGACAGAAAGTGATATAAATTAGGGGAAAGTGTAAATTGTGGGAAATGAGGAGGAGCTAATAAAATGTTGGTCCCCATACATTCCAAAACAAGCGAAAAAATACTGAATGGAATAATATACAACATTGGCTAAATAATGGAATATGTGATGTTTTTATTATTAATTTAACACTTCTCATTGAAAGATAAATTAAATTTGAAGAGAAAAATTCTTGCCCAGACCGGGACCCGAACCCAGGGCCTTTGGTTTGCTGTACCAATGCTCTACCAACTGAGCTACCGGGGCAAGTTCCAATCTAGATGCAAATTTTTGTCTTATGTACGTTGTAATTCCTGTGCACCAAATGCTTGAAGCCTTTGCTTCTATCATTGCAAATGGCAGCTTCTTAGTTAAGAAGACTTTTATTGGGAAATTGAACACTACTTTTAAGAGCCAGTAGGGCTTCTATTGATGTTTTTATTATTAATTTAACACTTCTCATTGAAAGATAAATTAATTTGAAGAGTGGGAAAATAAAATTGCAGAGATATAAAATTCAGGGTTTTATTATATTGCATATAGAGGAAAATTGAAGGGACCTTTAAAAAATGTTGTAAGAGGCAAAATGTTAAATGCGGGATTATTAATTAAATCCAGGTAATACTTTATAAAAAATGTCTAATTTTTCTCAAAAGGTAATATTCTAAATATTGTGAGTACTTTAACTATCAAGAGAAGTTGCATGATCTCTTTATCTTTTAAATATTTGTAAGTTATTACGGTGAAGGAAAAAAGTTTTCTATTGTACACCTAAAGTGATCATTAAGAAAACCTGTAAAGTTTTATTAAGTTATGTAGATAGGAAATAACACTATGAGGTTTTTTAATATTGTTTATTTTTTATTATTTCACTCACCTCATACTTCATAATTCATAGCAGACCCTGGGTTTCTTCACATATTTTGTGACATTCTCAATGCTGCGTCACGTTCACAATTGATGTCCAACGGCCTTCTATCCTGCAGACTGACCTCCGCGCCATCTGGTGGCCGACCGAAGAATTTCCAAATCAGTCCTCTTTCTTTATAACCGGGTATTTCAAAATTCATAGTTGTATTTTCATTCTTGTATATGTAAATTTTTTCCCAAATTGTGAGTTCCTTCGGTTTTTCCAATTGTTTAAGTAATTTTGTTTTGGTTTCTATTCTATGTTTTTCTGACCAGGCATGTGCAGCTATTGCAGATTTTTCGGTTTCTCCATTTTTAACATTTCTGAGGTGTTCTTTTAATCTTGTATTTAGGTTCCTTTTGTTTTTCCTATGTATATCTTTTCACAATCTTTACAATTAATTTGATAAATTCCCGATTTTTTGCAGTCTTCAATCTTTTCATTTTTGTTGGTTTTTATTAAATTACCTAAGCTGTAATCATTTTTAGGTGCTAATTTAATGTTGAATTTGTTGAACATTTTTTGAAACTTGTCAAAGTTCACATAACATCCTTTGGTATTTGACAAGTTTCAAAAAATTTTCAACAAATTCAACATTAAATTAGCACCTAAAAATGATTACAGCTTAGGTAATTTAATAAAAACCAACAAAAATGAAAAGATTGAAGACTGCAAAAAATCGGGAATTTATCAAATTAATTGTAAAGATTGTGAAAAGATATACATAGGAAAAACAAAAAGGAATCTAAATACAAGATTAAAAGAACACCTCAGAAATGTTAAAAATGGAGAAACCGAAAATCTGCAATATCTGCACATGCCTGGTCAGAAAAACATAGAATAGAAACCAAAACAAAATTATATTTGAAGAGAAAAATTTTTGCCTAGACCGGGACTCGAACCCGGGACCCTTGGCTTTCCGGGCCAACTTAAACAATTGGAAAAACCGAAGGAACTCACAATTTGGGAAAAAATTTACATATGCAAGAATGAAAATACAACTATGAATTTTGAAATACCCGGTTATAAAGAAAGAGGACTGATTTGGAAATTCTTCGGTTGGCCACCAGATGGCGCGGAGGTCAGTCTGCAGGATAGAAGGCCGTTGGACGTCAGTTGTGAACGTGACGCAGCATTGAGAATGTCACAAAAGATGTGAAGAAACCCAGGGTCTGCTATGAATTATGAAGTATGAGGTGAGTGAAATAATAAAAAATAAACAATACTGTAAAGTCATATTTAAATTTATTGAATTTCAACGTATATAGAGAAGGATTTGCGTTTAGATCGGTACTTGCTCAGGTAGCTCAAATGGTAGAGCACTTGGACTAGAAAACCAAGGGTCCCGGGTTCAAGTCCCGGTCTGAGCGTATAATTTTTCTCTTTAAATATGATTTATCCATCATTGAGATGTATGAAATTAATAATAAAAACATCGAATACTGTAAAGTTTTATTACTTCCCTGTAATTTAAATGAGAGATTTGGCACTGGATTTTAGTGCTTTACATTTAAAAGTGGCAAATAATTTTTAGACTTGCTCTTGGTACATCTGGGACATGCTGTAGCATAATGGTTAAGGCAATATGCTTCAAACCGGAAGGTTGAGGGATTGAGTCCCAGTGAGGTCAGGATTTTTAAACTGACTCAAATCTTCTGGTGGCACCTTACCTGGGGTCAATTCAGCCTCTAATGGAAATGATTACCGGATGCTTGTCTAGATGTAAAGGCAGCCATCACATAGGGCTGACAACCTGGCTGGCATAAAGTATCAGTTGTCTAGAAAAAGTGGGAGCCTTAATCTCCTACTATTCCGAGGGTCTCCTATGGCCTGTAGTGAAATCACTTTTCCTTACCTTGGTACACCACAACACTTTTTTGGGAGAAATTTCGAGGTAGGGTTTGGCATGCAGTGGTTGGCAGTTTCCTTGTTAATTGTTAAATTGTCTTTAATTAAGCATGAAGTTGAAAAAATATTGCATGGTTTATTTATTGGACAATTGTCACAGTTTAAATTAGAAGATGAAGTCATTACTGATTTTTATTATTCATTTCATACATCTCAATGATGGATAAATCATATTTGAAGAGAAAAATGATACGCTCAGATTGGGACTCGAACCCAGGACTTTTGGTTTTCTAGACCAATGCTCTACCGACTGAACTATCTGGACAAGTTCCAATCTAAACACAAATTTTTCTCTTATATATATGTTGTCAATTCCCGTACACCAAAAGCTATGAAACCTTTGTTTCTATCTTTGCAAATGGCGGCTTTTTAATTAAAAAGACATTTATTTGGGAATTTTTTATATTATGTTATAAAACCAGTACGGATATGTATGTTACTTCCCAACATTAATTAAATATACGGCTTCTTTTGTTTGTATTATTCATTTCATACATCTCAATGATGGATAAATCATATTTGAAGAGCAATATTACATGCTCAGAATGGGACTCGAACCCAGGACCTTTGACTTCTTCAAATGTGATTTATCCATCATGTTGTTGTTTTCAAATGCTGGGCCTTGGCAACGAAGCCATTAGCGTTCTTGCTCTCCAATATTTCTCTATGGTGGATCCAACAGGTAATACTTATCCACCATTAAGATGTATGAAATGAATAATTAAAACATCAAAAGAAGCCATACTGCCTTTATAATGTCATATAAAAAATTCCCAAATAAATGTCTCCTTAATAAAGAAGCAGCCATTTGCAAAGATAGAAGCAAAGGTTTTATAGCATTTGGTGCATGGGAATTGACAACATATATAAGAAAAAATTTGCATTTAGATTGGAACTCTCCCAGATAGTTCAGTCAGTAGAGCATTGGTCTAGAAAGCCAAAGGTCCTGGATTCGAGTCCCAGTCTGAGCATATATATAATAGAGTTGTGAAAACAGCTGATGACGACGACAATGTGTCGCCGATACTGCAGTGCTGTGTTTAAAAAAACATAGAAGTATGAGGCAAGAAGAAATCACGATTCATTTAATTATTATTAATTGAAACTCATAATGTTAAAAATTCCCAAATTTAATATATAAATATAATTCCTGTCTTCAATACCATTACTGATTACTATTATATGGTTTTTATAATTTTTGTGATAGGTTCGCAACATGCTAGATGGTGGGGTGTATGCTATCAAGCGAATTGAATTGAACCCAAAGAACAAGCAGCTTAATAAGAAGATTACAAGGGAAGTGAAGTTGTTATCGCAACTGAATCATGAGAATGTTGTGCGGTATTACAACTCCTGGATAGAAAGTGCAACTATTGAGTATGTGTCAAGCATGACTCCTTCTCCAGCACCAAGTCGAATCTCTGAATCTGATATTAAGCAGGTGTGTATAGTTTTTCTTTGTTTGCATCATGTGTATGTAATTTATTTTGGGCTTTGAGGCAGTTGTAATACAATGAATGTTTCTTTTTACCTTCTCCCTTCCTCTACATTTCTATGACCCTAGATGAATTTTAGCCCTTTCACAATCTTCATCTAAGCATTTGCCCAAACTGTGTTCTACATCTTCATAAATTAATGAGTCATTTTTTACATCTTACCTCATTTATCGGCCATGGTGGACTAGTGGTTATGCTCCTTGCCTCTGATCCCGAGGGTTGCGGGTTGAAACCCGGCCGGGGTCGATGGATTTTTTAGGATGGAAAAATCCAAGGAGCAAGTCCTCCGGGAGGGACTTTAAGCTGTGGGTCCCGAGTTTGAAGATTTTCAGGCTCGTAAAAGATTCTTAAGCCTGAATGAAAAGTCCTCTAAGCAAAATTTACCGAATTTTCCCGTCCTAGTACTACCTTGGTTTCCTAGATGTCAGTATGAGGCGGAACGCTGACCACGGACCACTCAAATGACATCTATACGAAAACAAGTGTAACTAAATTAGTATGGTTCAAATTCTTCCCTGTAGGGGGAGAGCGCCTAAATCTCTGTTAAAGGAAAACATGGGTTTACAAGTACAAGACCTCATATTTTATGTTTTCTTAAATATGGGAACTGCAGTTTTCAAGAGGCCACATCCCTTTCATTTTCAGCCACATTATGAGTACCGAATTTTCGTTGGAATATCCATCTATAACGTTGCCATCTGGTGGCAATATTCAGTTCATCAAATCAAAACCAGATGGCAATGTCCAGTTCATCAAATCAACACCAGATGATGTCATAGATGTTGATTCCAATGAAAATCCGGTAATATTTTTATAATTGATTTAACATTTCTCACTGAAAGATAAATTATATTTGAAGAGAAAAATTTTTGCCTAGACCGAGACTCGAACCCGGGACCTTTGGCTTACTGGGCCAAATGCTCTACCAACTGAGCTACCGAGGCGAGTTACGATCTAGATGCAAATTTTTCTCTTATATACGTTGTAATTCCCTTTCGCCAAATGCTTTTGAAACCATTGCTTCTATCTTTGCAAATGGCGGCTTCTTAGTTAAGAAGACATTTATTGGGAATTTAACATTACTTTATAAAGCTAGTAAGGCTTCTAATGATGTTTCTATTATTGATTTAACATTTCTCACTGAAAGATAAATTATATCCATCATTAAGATGTTTAAAAACGAATAATAAAACCTCAGTGTTACTTCCCACAGTAATTTTGATTAACCCTTCAGAGCGGATGGAGTTAAATGGCCGGGAATACTCTGATGCGGGAGGAAGTTCACCGGTATTTAAACTCAGCCGTTCAGTGCCAGTATTCCAATAATGCATTTAAATTGATATATCTTGAGTAATTTAAATGTTTTTGCAATTCGTTTATGGTGAACCCTTAATATAATATTTAATTAATTAAATTTGTTACGGTTCTCACGTAACATCTCTGCATTTTTTGCAGACTTATTTATGGTTGGTTGTGCCACAGTTGAAATAGGTCCTTTTTGTAAATTTCTCACATAAGTGACACAGTGAATTGCACTAGGGATTCTTTGAAGAATTCAGAAAACCGGCTTTAACCTAACAACAAAACGAAATATTTACACAAAGAGAAGGGTCTTAAAAAAAAAGAATGAACTTCAAAAATTGGTGTGATAAATCTTCAAAATGTAAACCAGCTGTTTGACACTCGGGCAACAATAAGTGTTTAACTTTAACAATAAGTGTATTTTTTCCCTTGTGTTTACTTTGTTCATGTTTATTACAAAAACATTGCTTCTTATGCGCTGACCTTCTTTCTTGTATGGGGGGGCAGCCTCCTCCAAATGTGTCTTTCTAACACTTTGGAAACATTATTTTTAGGTCGTGTGCCTTCAAAAATTGTGTTTCTACACATCAGACCGGTGTGCTAAAAGACCTTCATCAACCCTAAATTTCAATGTCTTTTCTTCTGGTTTCCAAACTGAAACCAGTTGATGAAATATGACTATAATAGTTTCACCGGAGGGTGTGGACTTAAAAGATCAACATGCTACAAGCCGGAAGATCGAGAGTTTGAGTCCCGGTGGATCAGGATTTTTAAACTGAACCAAACCTTCAGGCGGCACTGTGACCCCGGGGTTGACTCAGCCTCTAACTGAAATGAGTACCAGATGCTTATTATGGGCCGTCAGACAGAGATTAGTACTCGGCTTACATCAAGTACCGATAGTCTAGAAAAAGTGGGAGCTTTAACCTCCTAATATCCCAAGAACCTTCTAAGGTCTGTAGTGGACCACTTTACCTTTTAGATACTGACTGAATTGTAGACTAACTACCTTTCCATAATGTAAGGAATATCGTCATTTGAAATATATATATATATATATATCTGAAATTTACTGTGTGGTCCTGTACTATAGCGTAAATCGGAATAACTTTGTTGGGGCCTTTATATATACTGAATTTTGCGACATTATTTATTAAAAAATGAAAGAGATTTGAAAGTAGATTTCAATTTGATAGACAAAGCTAATCTACAAAAAAAAAAGGACGGAATTTAGTTTTATAAGAAATCCTTTATCAAGTTATAAATTAAGAAAAATGTCAGAGGCCGCAAGAATAAATGCAAATATAAAATTATTTTAACTTGTTACTGAGGGCCGTTATCAGGTAATATGTGCACTAATAAAATTTGAAGTCTCACATAAAATTTTATAACGGTAAAAAGTTAATGTAAACAAAAGGTCATAATTACAGTTAAAGCAGTGAGTGTACTAGCGTACACGTCACGTCGTTCTGATTTGGTGAAGAATTCAACTGCGTAATGCACGTGCTCATGTGACGGGTTAAACATTTTTTTATATCTTATTCATATAAACAAAGGAAACCTTTATACTTGGAAATTTTGCCAGAGATACTTTAATTCAAAGTTAAAAATGGAAACACTTATGGAGAAGTTCTTAATTAATAAATTAATGAGTC
>JASPKZ010000588.1:0-102507 GCA_030220185.1 Diploptera punctata | reverse complement strand
GGATAAAGGCGGCTGTAATACAGGTCTGAAAACCCGCTGTAATCTCGAGCCGATTGTCTAAAAAGTAGTAGTCCTAACTTTTACTACCCCTAAGACCCCTTGAGGCCTTTAGTGGAATCACTTTTTCACTTTATTGCAAGTTACATTTTTGGAATTAATCATACTTATTCATGTTCCATTATAAGTCATAGCTTTTTGTATTTCTGAAGTCATAGGCATTTGTTTTTAAACCCCATGCGCGTGTCTGCTGACTCATTTAGGCCTACTTCTTTACAACTTTAGAGCAGAAAAACTTGCCGCTCTCTTTTCCTTTTAAAAACTGGTGATTCACTGGATTTCACTACTTTTGTCATTTATGATCCTATTTACTTAAGCCAACTCAGAATAGTAATATATGTGAAGATCGGGTTTGAACTTAAAAAAACTAATAATAATAACTCCTTAATCCCATCTTTGTGCTAGGTTATTATTCGTTCACATTTCGATTAGGCCTAAAGGAGTGGCGTCTTCTAGTAAATTATGATTTTCTAGACACGATAAGCTTGCTATTAAGATGGGGTTTATAAACTCTCGCTAGATTCGAAAGCAGTTAAAACCTAATTTTTAGGTACCGGGGATGAGGATACAATTTTTAGCGACCGGCATGTTTTTCTGTTCTTAACTGAAAATATTGTAAATAATAATAATAATAATGTAAATTGTTTTTTTAACGAGTTACAATATTTCACAACGTCCCATAAGACGTATTTAGAAAATTACGTTCTAATCGAATTATGTAAAATATGGCAGCGATAGATACTTTTAATTTAGTCTTCGTTTTTATATAAATAAGTTTATAACTTAATAGAACTGCAAAGAATGTAGTCTGACAAATATAGGCCACTCTTTTTTACACGCTTTATATTTGCTTGACTTGTATATATATATATATATATATATATATATATCTACGTAACGGAATCTTTCAACGCGATTTTAACCCACTTAAAATAATTGGATCGACTTGAAACTTTGCATACTTGTAAAGGACCCGTGACAATACAATAATTTCGTTTTTTTTTCTAAACTCCTGGCCAGAATAATCAGAAAATAAAAAAGTGTCTTTATATCTATGTAACGGAATATTTGAACACGATTTTTACCCACTTAGAAACATTGGATCGACTTGAAACTTTGTTATACTGTTTTACGGAACCCGTGGAACAATGCGATTAATTTCATATTTTCTAAAAGATTTCCTGGCAAAGAAGCATCATGGAAAATTGAAAAAAGATTGTGAAAAACTGGGTTATAATAGCTTGCGGACTTGTCGACTTTTTAGTTCAATCGTTTTTATTAAAGCTTACTTGGTAGGGCGGTGAACTCTAGTGGTATATAATTTCTTCTTGTAATCCATTAGAGGTCGCTGGTCTTAAAATCCGGCTGGGAGGATGTTTGTTTTTTATTAAAAGAGTATTGTACTTTTAGGCTCATTACTGCATATAGTATTGAATTTTTAAAAGATATTGACATTGTTTATGCTTTGTCTGGAAATTCTTTAAAAAACTAAAATATATAAAAAAAATTTAATAGTTGTAAAAAACCAAAAAAACAATCATACGCTTTATTAAAAAAAAAAACCGAAAACACTAAAAAATTAAAAATAAGTGTTATTTCCAACATCGCTTGGGATAAAAATAAAGTGGTCAACAAAATAATCATTTCCAACCCACCCAATATAGAATAAAACTAGAGTTATCAACAAAAAGAAAATAATTTTACCATCAAAAGCGTGGGGTGCTTCTTATGATTTTTACATTTTCTTCTTAGAGACTTTACTTTTACCAATATCTGTTTATTATCTTACTTACTTACTTACTCACTGGCACTATCGAACCCGTAGGTTCATGGCCGCACGGACATAAGCTCTCCATACATCCCTATCCTGAGCTAATGCTTTCCAATCATTCCCTGTATAATCTACTTCCCTCAAATCATAGTTAATGTTATTCTCCCACCCCATTCTTGGTCTACCAACTGGGCGTTTTCCCTCTGGCTTTCCTACAAGAAGCTTCCATCCAAGTCTTTCATTCCCCATACGTGCAACATGTCCTGCCCATCGCAGTCTACGAGACTTAACTGTTCTTATTATATCTGGCTTCCTGTAAAGACCATGTAGTTCATTGTTATGTAGTCTTCTCCATTCACCTGTCTGTTCATCTCTCTTTGTTCCAAATATTTTCCTAAGTACTTTATTCTCAAATACTTGTAATCTTCTTTCCTCTCTTAAAGTAAGAGTCCACGTTTCGCACCCATATAATATAACTGGTAGAATAATTGTTTTATATATTTTCAGTTTAACGTTTTTTGAAAGGAGTTGGGACATCAAGAGTCTCTGCAATGCATAATAGCATGCATTTCCAGAATTGAGCCTAGGCCTATGTTTAATTTCTTTGTGCATCTCATTCCTATTTGTGATTATTGTTCCTAGGTATTTGAATTCAGGCACTTCCTCAAAATTTCCCTCATTTGTCATTAGCTGTCCATTTCCATTATTTAATGGATTTCTATGTGTGACCATATATTTAGTTTTATTGATATTTACTTCCAGTCCTAATTTCTTAGTGTTACTCAATAGTGTGTGCGTGTTGTCCTTTAGTATCTCCTCGCTATCGGCCAACAATACTACATCATCAGCATAAACTAATCTGTTTATTATCAAATATATTAATTGATATAGAGCACCCCACGTTTTTGATGGAAAAAATACTTTTTGTAGATAACTCTAGTTTTGTTCTAGATGTGTTAGAGCTGATTTTTTTGTTGACCACTTTAGTTTTATCCCAAGCGTGTTGGAAATTAAAATTATATTTAATTTTTTAGTTCTGTTATCTAATAAAGCGTGTTGTTTTAGTTTTTTTAAACTATTATTTATTTTACTATGTACAGATATATGTCATATCTATTACAACGGCATTCGTATTGGACACAAGCGTTGCTTCAGTCATTGCTTACATTGAACTAAATAACATAATGTACTTGGTGCTAAATAGACACACAGCCGTACCCGTATAAACTCCCTACTTCTTTGTTGTGTTTGT
This sequence comes from Diploptera punctata, assembly GCA_030220185.1. NCBI lineage: Eukaryota > Metazoa > Arthropoda > Insecta > Blattodea > Blaberidae > Diploptera > Diploptera punctata. The sequence goes on along the minus strand of JASPKZ010000588.1, from coordinate 99,427 downwards.
AAAACTACAATGATTCCAGATCAAATATTTCAGAATGTACCATCTACTGATGCAGTTACGTTGTAGAAATTATCTCCTTGATTATATGTTAGCAGGATTGCCAGTTCAGTGTAACGGCTACATGCATCCCTTACTCATTTTCATAGAAGTTGAATAAACCCCGGGCCGCGATGCCGCCAAAAGGTTCAAGCTAGTTTAAAAATTGTGATCATTGGGAATCAAACCCGCGACCTTCCGACATTACCTTATTACTTTAACCAACTATGTTTTAGCGTTTCTCTTTTCAAAGTACTTGATTCATTATATTATACTTATTTTCAGAATAGTGATATCAGGCTTAGGGCAATAATGTCATAAGCCACATATTGATCTTTCTAAGATTCCATCCATAGTAATTCTGCCCGAGGGCAGGTCTTTCACTGCAAGCATAGCATTTTCATGCAATGCTTTCCAGCTTTACTAGGGAATTACATGTGTGGTAGCTTCCCGTTGATTTCCACACCGGCGGAAGTATGATGATGATGATGATGATGGATAAGGGCGATGATGATGGTCGGATGATTTCTGAGATATAAGGATTTTAATGTTTCAAAAAATTGTAAATACTAATTGGGCAGTATTGTTAATGCATTGTGTGTCTATAGGCCTATGATTTAACTCGTCACTGGCCCACTCACAAATGATTTTATGGATATTTCAATACATCTATTTGCTATCATTGTAATAAATGACATTTCTTAACAGAATGTGGCTTATCATGTTAGGGCCCTAAGCCCTTCATATCCCATCCATAGTAGTTCTGTCCAAGGGCAGGTCTTTCACTGCAATCATAGCATTTTCATGCAATGCTTTCCAGCTTTACTAGGGAATTACATGTGTGGTAGGCCTACTTCCCGTTGATTTCCACACCGGCTAAGTATGACGATAATGATGATGATGATAATGATAAGGATGATGATGATGGTCGGATGATTTCTGAGATATAAGGATTTTAATGTTTCAAAAAATTGTGAATACTAATTGGGCAGTATTGTTAATGCATTGTGTGTCTGTAGGCCTATGTTTTAACTCGTCACTGGCGCACTTACAAATGATTTTATGGATATTTCAATACATTTATTTGCTATCATTGTAATAAATGACATTTCTTAACAGAATGTGGCTTATCACGTTACGTATTATGTTTACAAGTTCCAGACTTTAGCTGCAGTGAATTGTAGTTTGCACGTTATGTTGGATTGAAATTGCAGGCGCCGGGGTATGGAACTAGCAGTTTAAGCCCTCACTATGGAGGCGGACAGAGAGGAGGCGTCGTCGGAGGCAGTCCACAAGCCGCAGCCAGTCCACATCATACTGCCAGTCCTCAGGTGCCGAGTCCCCAGGGACAAACCCTCGATTTGAGCGTGAGCCGTGTACCTGCCAGGTAAGCGTTGCAACATTAAGATTATTCAGTGAGGCAAGTCACCGTCATCTCGATACTTATTCTAAATGTTTTATTCATGTATTATTTAATAATTATGCTATAAGAAGTAGAATTGATTTATTTCCTAGATTGACATCCGAAAGAAATAAATTTCTCCATTCCCAACTTTAAATTTAATTATTCGGGAGTTAATTTTCAATTAAAAAATTAAAATATTGCTCTGAATATGGCTTATCACATCAGGTTTGGAATGATTTATCTTCATATCTATCAAGACAAACGTATTTTAAACAAAATCCCCATTCTTATTAGAAGAAGAAATTTAGTTACAGAATCCTGATAAATCAAAACACTTGTTTTAAAAATATAAACCGGACCTTTAAATCGATTTTTAGTTCTTTTGGATGTCATATCAAGATGTTATAGTGATTATAATAATATTTCGTAACATTTCCATCAAATCGCTCGCCAAAAACGTTTAATTATCACCATTCCAGGCATATGCAATAAAACACTATTAATTAATTAGTTTGTATATGAAAGATAATATTATCTTATTAAGCAAAATCTTAATACATGTTGCAGTCACTTCAGGAAACATTATTACATATTTAAGAACTTTGCATGTTTCAATAGAATATTCTAAACTATTTAATTTAATTCAAATAAATTCCGTCACACAGGAACTTTGTAAATTAAGCGAATTCTTAGGCAAATTAAATTAAAGGTCTCATTTTGCTAGTTTATGGAATATAGGCCTACCTTTTTTTTAAATTGAATCACATATATCTAGTTACATTGCGAGAACACAAACATGGCGGCCGTTAGATGTCTAGAAAATTTGAGAGGCGGCCGAACACCCTCTACACCGGCCGTTACTAGAACAGTCGCGAAAGCGACCCTTCCAGAGAACACGTGTGGAGAGATCTCTCGCGAGTTACACACGGCCCGAATCCTAATATCTATTGGCTTATAAGGCAAGATCTGAATCCTGGCGCCGTCCACGAAATTCAAAGGCAGTAATTTGAGCAATGGATCAATGATGTCACACTATTATGAACATTGAAACTCTAATAACGTTCAATAACAAAATGTTCAAGTTTTAAATAGATCTTAAGTAAAAATACATGAAAATAAAACATAGTTTTATTTCCGATTGAGGGTCTTTCCACTTTTCAGCGGTTGCCCTTTTACCAGCCGGCTGCTGGCCCTTCACATCCACATGTGTCAATCACAGAGGTAGATGATCAACAGCCAGTGTAGGGGTGACATGTGGTTAGCATGTCGAGTCCCCCAGCCGTTATAGCTGGTTCCTGAACCTGGAGCCGCTACTTATTGTAGCTACCCAATTGCCTCACGATGCTGGGTGGGCACCGGTCCCATACTGGCCGAAATACCATGAGAAAATGTCTTCCCCCATGGAGACTCGAACCAGCGCAAGTCCCGTAGCTCTGCGCCAAGGCTTCCTACCTTAACCGCTCGGCTACGGCGCGGGACTAGTTTTATTTGATTTTCATATTTATTATATAATTCAGTGACAGCTGTTTCGGTACACTGTACCTTCTTCAGACATGTTAACAAATTATGAATTGTGTTCCAACTGATCTAAGCAACAATACAACAATATTTATTTAAATTTTTTAATTTAACAAAGGGGATTCATTAAAATCAAGTTGAGAATTTAACAGTTTTTTACTACTTTTAAATTTATTAATTTCTACAGCCTCCAGCATTGTTTCGATCCAAATTTTGAAATTTTACATATTTGTGATAAGGGTAAGAAGTTAGATCTTTTGGAGGCTGTAGAAATTAATAAATTTAAAAGTAGTAAAAAACTGTTAAATTCTCAACTTGATTTGAATGAATCCCCTTTGTTAAATTTAAAAAATTTAAATAAATATTGTTGTATTGTTGCTTAGATCAGTTGGAACACAATTCATAATTTGTTAACATGTCTGAAGAAGGTACAGTGTACCGAAACAGCTGTCACTGAATTATATAATAAATATGAAAATCAAATAAAACTACGTTTTATTTTTATTTAATTAATATATATGGATTTTCATCAAGTAAACACCAACTCAATTGATTATTAATACATGAGTTTTAAATTAGTAATCGAGCAAATGCTCGTAGCATTCAGCGATCGGGAATTAACAATGTATAAGAGAAAATTTTGCATTTAGATTAGAGTTTCTCAGATAGCTCAATGGTAGAGCATCGACCTAGAAAGCCAAAGGTCCTGGGTTCGAACCCCAATCTCATCGTATAATTTTTCTCTTCAAATATAACATATCTTAATTCAACAGCCAAATACTCTAAGACGGTAATTATTTTAAAATAATGATTCAAATAAATAACTATATATTATTCATTGACGTTATCCCGAACATACAGATGAATGGAGGAAACTACTTAAGTGTGCTCCGAGTTCTTCAGAGAAAACCAGATCAATGAAGTATTGTAGATTGCGATAGACAGGACATGTGGCACGAAAGAGGGGCATGGCAACTTCTTGAAAGGAAACCAGAAAGAAATCGTCCAGTAGATAGGCTAAGAATGAGATGGGAGAATAACATGATTTGAGGAAGATTAATTATACAGGGAGTCATAGGAATATTAGCTCAGGATAGGAATGTATGAAGAGGTTATGTTTGCTAAGTCATGAAATTTCGAATTTTAGTATCTTAAAAGTTAGTTACATGTAATTTGCTAAATAAATTCTTATAAAGCATTCGTTTTCATTATTAGCTTTTAAAAATCCCATAGTCTTAAACGTAATAAATATTTGTGTCTCAATGGTTTATTTTTAGGAAGTATTATTTTGAGGTTCTTTTAAACATATTTTTTTAGTCTGGAAACATCTTACCTCAATTTAATGTTGATAATTATCAACATCAAATTGAGATAAGGTGTTTCCAGACTCAAAAAAAAAATAATAAAATGATGATAAATATTGATTGAAATAATCGTAAACAAGCTAATGTTATTTTAAATTTAGGTATGTGTCTGGCTTACTCAGAGCAATAGTATAAGCAAGTATAATAATATTAGCTTTAATGGTTATATTAATTTACAAATAGAGTTTTATTTCCCCCCTTTGTATTACCTTTCTTATAGAGTAGGTACGCTATTTTTGAAACAACGTTGTGAAACTTGCATATGCCTGGAGTATCAACATCGTATTATCACTTTCCATTCCACGATATACGATATATAGGGCCAACTTGTTCCTCTAGGTTCCTATTGTTATTTCCCATCACGTCTTTCATTTCCAATTCAAGTCCTAAAGGGAAACTTTCCCGTTTTGTTTGAAAACAATCCGTACTCTTTTCTTATTCTTCTGTTTGCTCAGTGTACATTTTCAAAACTTTTGCCTCAGACCTCACTTGTCTTCCTATGTTCGGCCATCTTTGTTGTCCGCGAGTTCGAACTAAAAAAAAAAAAAGAAATGTACAATGCGCATAAGGAATGGGATGAAGTATATATATATAGCATAGCAAGCTGTTCTAGCACTGAAGATGAAGTGGATGTAGATAGGCCTTTTCTCTCCTTTTTCCTGTTTCCATTATATAATCCACTCCAGAAGACGAACAACTAAATTGACATTTCTATGGGACCACTCATGCGGTAAGATCACCAAAACTCCTTTTCCCCCTTCCACTTCCCTATCTCACTCTTTTTAAAAACACAAAATTCCCCCAACAGCATGAAAATCATATTTCTTGAAGATTTCTGTGTTAGTACTTCGGTTGGTGGTATATAATTCTCCAACAGCATTTCCTATTATTTTTCTTTCTTACTTCTGCCTTTTCACTCTCTCATTTCGACCATTTTAATTATATTTCTTCTTCATTTCTTGGTGCTGGCGGTGGTGGCCCCCTTCCATGCAGTCGCCGCCTCGGGTTAGAGAAACGGGAAGTTAACAAAACCCCGAGTCTTATTCTTACGTCATGTTATTTTTTCACAAAAATCATAGTCTCCTGCTTTCTATCGTATATTTAAAATTTAATTTCTTAAAATTTGAAGTTTTCACTTATGTAAGTGAAGATTGAAACATAATTATACAATAGATAAATTTTAAATTCACAATAATTACTCGAAAAATTTTTTAATATTCTATAGCCCTTATTTTATTCGCTGTTATACATGAAAAATAGTGTTGATCTTAAAATATGTGAATATATATTATTTAATCAGTAATTAATATTAAATATATAAATGGAATTCTTAGTTTTCAATATTTTAAATTAAATTACAGATTTTTTATGAAATTGAGAGTTACCATGTCTTGAGAATTAAATTAATATTTTTAATACCTCATATCCTTTATTCTTCTAGACTGTAGTTTCGGAGCTATATCTCCATCTTCAGTAGTCTCTCGTCGACCGGTGTTATGACGTTTCTTGGCGGTTTTCTTCTTCCTTCTATCAGTGGACCGATGAACCTCAGGATCAAATCAAAATTTGCGGGAGTTTCGACATTCATGAGTTTTTCTTTCTTGTGTTCTTTTTTTTTATGTGGATCTTTTCACAAACCGCGAGTTCTTTCAGTTTATCTGTGTGTTTGATTAGGCTAGCTTTTGTGTCAATTAAATGTTTTTCATGCCAAGCTAATCAAACACACAGATAAACTGAATGAACTCACGGTTTGGGAAAAAATCCACATAAAAAACTAATGAATTTCGAAACTCCCACAAATGTTGATTTGATCCAGAGGTTCATCGGTCCACCGATAGAAGGAAGAAAAAAACCGCCGAGAAGAGAAGAACGACATAACACCGGTCGACGAGAGGCTACTGAAGATGGAGATATAGCTCCGAAACTGCAGTCTACAAGATTAAAGGATATGAGGTGAGATTTTAAAAATATTAATTTAATTCTTAAATTAAAATTCAGTGTTTTTTTTTTTCCTGTGAAAGTTAAATAAAATTACCATGTCTTATTTAAGATAATCTCTACAGAATAATTTTGCTTGTACTTTGCACTTAGACTTTTGTTTCTAAATTTACAATGAAATACAATCTGTTGATAGAGTTGGTCAGAAAATAAAACATATAAACCTATATAGTCATTAGCTTAAAATAGAAGAGCGTTTTCTTTTGTAAAATTAGCACGTATAAGATTCTAGATACATTAAATATATTTATTTTATTATTTAATAATACCCGTGCAATTAATATCTTAGAGTGGTTTCTTTAACCTATAATCGTGTCATTCACAAGTCACAGGTTAATATTAATTAATCCGATTTTGGTAAATTACTTAAGATTTGTGTGTTTGGAAGTTTGCAAAAAATTAATATTTTTTTAGCGACTACCGTAATCCAGGAAATGGTGAACGTGCAACACTGTCTCTATATTTTAATGTTGGTGCTATCAGAGTACGGCGTAGGCCTATTGAAATAAAATGAATTTTTTTATGATAATCTTATAATAAAGTATTTTTAAATAAAATTGCATTGTACGTTTCAAGCTTTATTTGCAGCTTTATTTTATGTCACAGCGGGTCCGCCAGTCCGTTGTATCCAGGTGAGGCAGTTCCAGTCGGACCCGGTTTTGTGGGTCCTCGTTCTATAGAGGAGCAAACGGAACCGGTGGACTTCTCGACAGCTAATGAACCAGTCAACTTTAGTAGCGGAGTGCGACCTGTGCCTGCTTTCTCTCCACGACGGCAGGGACGACAGGAGGATATAGCAGGGAGTCCACTCCTGACAGCGGCGGCTCTCACTATCTCGACACTTACCGGGACGCAAACGGTAAGCAACAACCTTTAAATTTTAAAAGATTCGCAGGCATGTCGCATTACAAAATTGCAATTACTGTGTTCTCATAGTATAATTTCGTTTTTATACAATTATTACGGAAGTCTATGTAGTTGTTCTTTTTATCTCAACTCCTTTTTTATATAAACGGTAATCTGCCAAACACTCATTCTATGAGATTTTATTATTTTCTCTTTTCGTTCTTAATACTTGTTTTTCTGTTGTCCTTTATTATATTTTAGATACATTTTTCTTTTTCTATGAATCATTTTTAACATTTTATTTGCACATAGATGCAACATGTACAAAAACCGTTGAAACATATCATAACCCGATTTAATGTAATTAATTATTTTTGGGAAACGAAACCAGGCAGCACTCACATTAATGATAATCATTTAACGACCTTTGACTATATTTAATGTTTGTGTTGTGTGATTTGGATCGAATCAATCTCTGAATGTTTTTAGTTGGCTATAAGTAACTGTATTGATAAGTTTATTTCTGTGGACTCTGATATAACACCTGTTATGAATTCTACTTCTAGGAATTCCATTTTAAATAGACCTAACAAATCAGTTGAAAAGATTGGAGAACTTGTTTTGGAGAAAATGGTGCACTGAATTCATTCAGTGTAGGTATTGAAGTGTAGGGAGGGGGAATTTTATTTTAAAAAAGAGTGTAAAACATTAAACGTTACTCCTCCCATATATACACAATAATTGTACAATTTTTTGAGCAATAATATTTTGTTATTCATATCAGAATCTAATTACTATTTTTCAAAATTTTTATTTTTAAATTGTAGTACTTATGGAAAGTCTTAAGAAAATTTAATATAAATAAAGTTATAATAAGTGGTGTACAAAACCTCTACAATAATTCAGTATTCAAAGTTAAAATAGGAAACAAGTTGTCCAATGGATTTCCACGTAACTAAAGGTTGAAAACAAGGATGTCAATCCTCTACAGTCTACATTTTTTAAAATGTATGTTTCAAGCATTAAAAATATGGGGAAAAAAATGTAATATGGGAATAATGATAAATTACAATATTATATACACATTACAATTTACAGATCATACAATTTTATTGGTTGAATATTACGATGTAATTGAATGTATGAGCAGGAAGTTAATGGAAGAATGTGAAAAGTAGGGATTAAAAATTAATGTGAATAAAACTCAATATATAAGGTAATTGGTGATAGTGGAGAAAATTTGCTATTAGAAGATTTCAAAGGTACCATTAATATTTGTAACAGAATTAAATATTTGGGAGTAGAAATAAATGAAGATGGAAATAACAAAACGAATGGTTAAAGGTCGATCTGCAATAGCAATGTTGAATGGAATTTCGTGGGATTAAACAAATATTCAAAGAAACTAAAATCCATTTTTATAAATCAATAGCAAGAAGTTTAATGGCATATGGAGCAGAAGCGTGGACTTTAAATGTCAAACTAAAATCAAAATTGCAATCTATACAAATTTATATTTTAAGAAGATCTGCACGTTGTTCTAAATTAGACAGAATCAGAAACAGTATTTTCCGAGAAAAAACAAACTTTAACGAAACAATTATACAATTTGTGGGAAATAAACAATTACAATTGTTTAGACACGTGAAGAGGATGAATGAAGATAGATTGCCAGTTTGGAGTTTGGAATGGATTCCAAATTGGAGGAAAAGAAGAGGGAGACGTAAGAACACATGGATAGTGGGAATTATGAACATGATGGACAGGGGACTGCAGGATGGTTACTGGAAGGATAGAGATAAATGGAGGAAGAGAATCAAAACTTAATATTGGGCACAGGAAGATGTTGCATACATTTAAAACCCTTTAAAATAATAAAATTCAGTGCTTTTAAAATGCATTATGAAACACCGTTGAGGTGATTATCACATTACCTGCCGAAGGTAGAACATGATCCTGAAAGGCCTACGTGTTTTAATTATTTGAAAAAGCTTTTAAATAGAAATATTGAGTGGAGAACATATTTTTAATAACTCACCTCATTTTTTCTTGTAAGCCCAAATTTTCCCTTAAACAGACATTTAGGCGCTCTCTCCCTGCAGGGAAGAATTTGAATCATACTGATTTAGTTACACTTGTTTTCGTATAGATGTCATTTCAGTGATCCGTGGTTAGCGTTCCGCTTCATACTGACATCTAGGAAACCAAGGTAGTACTAGGACGGGAAAATTCTGTAAAGTTTCCTTAGAGGCCTTTTCATTCAGGCTTAAGGATCTTATAGGAGCCTGAAAATCTTCAGACTCGGGACCTACGGCTTAAAGTCCCTCCCGGAGGACTTGCTCCTTGGATTTTTCCATCCTTAAAAATGCATCGACCCCGCCGGGTTTGAACCCGCGACCCTCGGGACCAGATGCAAGGACCATAACCACTAGTCCACCTCATACAATTTCAAATTTCTTTGATACCATTGGTTTCAAACTTATGTTTCGTTCATCTTCAGTCATGACAAAAAATCCGTTTGAAACCAATGGTATCAAAGACATTTGAAATGTTATGAGGTGAGTTATTAAAAATATGTTCTCCACTCAATATTAATGATATAACCTCATAATGTTTACTTCCCAACATTAATTTAAATATAATTTTAAACAGAAGTTTATTTTAGTCGAGGACCGACTGATGTACCAGGTACTCATTTAAAGATTTAAACATTTTCAAAATGTGTTATCACCACTAAATTTTAATAACTGTAGGCTATTATGAACATTGCTTATTTTAGGAATTCTCACTCTGAGTTATATTCATTAAGGTAGAATTTTTATCACTCGCCTCATATTGTTCTTCTTATTTGACTATAAACTAGTTTCGGAACATAGTTTCTGTTCCATCCTCAGTATCGTCACGACCGTTGTTCTGTCGTCTTGAAGAGCTGTCTTTGCGAAGGACATCTCTTCAAGACGACAGAACAACGGTCGAGACGATACTGAGGATGGAACAGAAACTATTTTCCGAAACTAGTTTATAGTCAAATAAGAAGAACAATATGAGGTGAGTGATAAAATTTCTACCTTAATATTATGAACATGTTAAGAAAATTTGCTCATAAAAAGTAAAATTTGTTTGGTATAAATGTTAAGTAACTTGTTGACCACAGGATATGCGAGCATAGAGCCATATAGCGATGTCATAAAGTTTATAATGACGCCGATAGGAGCGCTATTCATAAAGTATGAATATTAACCATAAAGTTAGCGGAATATAGCCGCTCAGTCTCCAACTATAAATATGAATCCATAAACATCGATTGCCGCAATCCTCCTGCCATTTGAAAGCAATAAACCTATGTCAATTTTTTTAAAATTTGGTTTATTGTTTCTTGGAACCTTATACACCTATATCATATGTCTGTTATCAAAACTTTCCAAATGAACATGTATATTTTAGTAAAACTATAGAATTTTATATCTATAAAATGTCCGCCGCGCTAGTTCAAGTTATAGCGTACCTGATTCTTGACAGAAGGTTCTACATTCGATATCCGGAGAGCTGGAAATTGTATATATAAAATTTTTCAATCTCGGGGCTGAAAGGAGTGGTCATCTACAATTTCTAATTGCTAGATTTGTCCACCAAATAACCTAGATTTTATTTCCAAAAATTCCTCTGCAGTTAGGGTGTCCATTCGTCCTGTTTTTTTTTTTGGAAAATGTCCCGCTGTCCCGAAAGTTTTCTTGGGGACGCTCAAATGTCCCGCTTTTGGGATGCTTTGTCAACGTATTTATGAATGGCGACTTTCGTTTTGTTCTTTACTATGTAATTATAAATATGAACATTAGGAAGCGCCAGTTGTATGACCACGATGCACTGTTTGATATATAATCTTTGCTTTTTACTCTCATATATTGGTAACTGGTACATTTTTCAAATTGTCAATCCATGGTCAGTACAGCCAATATCGAAGATTTCCTGCTGATTCTGGCACTTTTGCGGTGGAGAAATACAATTTAACTTGGATGAAAGAGATTTAGTTAGTGGATTTTTATATCCCTTGCAGTCATAAATAAATATTTTTAAACGTAACAAACAATGACTTTAAGTGATTTTTTATTTGTGAATGGTTGATTCTTATACATTTGTATTAGCAATAATGTCTTGTTAAAAAAATATGTTTTTTTTTATTTTGTTATAATGCCCTGCCTTATTTTAAAAGTCCCAGGTTTTTCCTTTAATTTTTTGTACACATTCCCTTTTACATCGAGAGTATTATGGACGCCCTATCTGCAGTACATGTGCCGACATCGGGTTTCAACTTTTTCCTTACTTCTGTAATCAGCATCATCCCTCGTACAACACACTTCCACTAATAACAAATACTTGATCTGTGAATTTCGATATTCCGATGGATACAAATTTAATTACAAAGTTTATAATCCCAACGAGAGATGGCAGCACAAGAGGTGATGTCATTAGAGAAATCAACAATCACAGAATTTCATCAGTGAAAGCCATGACTGAAGAGGAACATGATATTGTCTGAAACCGTCGGTATCAAAGAAATTTGAAAATATATGAGGTGAGTCGATAAAAATATGTTCTCCACTCACTATTAATGATATAACCTCATAATGTTTACTTCTCAATATTAATTTAATTGTACTTAAACATACACTAATGCTACACTACTTTGTGTACACAATACAAGTATACACATCACTTACATGAAGTATTCCTACGAAGTTGTGCTACATAAATTGAAAATAAACACTATCAATGCCACCTATCCGCATAGTGCGAAACGATGCAATGGGTGGCATTGAAACACACGCATATTTGTAAAATTAATGAAGCCAAAAAATTGTAAATCACGACACGTAGCCTTTTTTTTTTTTTTTGGAAATAGGATTTTAAGGCGAATATTCAGACTCGTGAAAGATTAGGATGGAGACGCTTCAGAATAATAAACTTAAAGATCCAGTTGGCTCAAGTGGTAGCGCTTGGAAAATTTTATTCGGGAGGTCCCGAGTTCAAAACCCCGATTACTAGAACTAGTAATTTTCCTGTTTTTTTGTCAGTCATAAAGCCATATGGTGATTTGGAAATTCGTTACCAGGATCCATTTCATCACATTCACAATTTCATTGTAACATATTAAAAAATAAATAAATAAATATACTCGATCTGATCCTAAAATTTGTTTAATACAGTATATATATATATCGTTCGCTTAATGTAGTTAGTAATAATAAATCAGCAGTATTTATACGGACAGGACATATACAGGCCTAATAGATTAAAACTGACTATTTAACTCATGCCCCAAATGGGAGTCAATGACTAATCACATTTCAATGATTTTTTATTTAAAACCAATCGCCGTCGTGTTTCGCCTCGAATTTATCATATTAAAGAAAGCTCTTTCATTTTAAAATTCTGAATATGTCATAGCATGATTTTGCAGTGACTGACTGCCCAAGAAATACGGCTACCAGATTGTATATATGCATGAATGTCAGCAGATAGGGCATGCGGGAGATAGTATAAAAACATTTGTAGCAATTGATTATACCACAAAAAAAAAGTAACCACTGTTTGCACTTTCTTAAACGATTATTTTCCAGGAAATGACTTTGCAGAAAAATATAATTGACATATTTACATCATAGGACATCAGAAATTAATTAATACCTTTAATGTTGGTATAAATTTATCCACTAGGGCGCATTCTTACAATATTGCGATCCATTGGCAATAAATAATATGATCTGGTTGCAGTGATGAACAAAAGAAGCAAATGAAGAGTACCAATCGTTTCTCATTTGTTTTCAAACATAGCCGTTTACATTAAATATATAAATATTTTAAAATAACTATATTTAAATTATGATTTGTGAATAAACAGCTTAATTTTATTCGTTAAATAGTCCTAACAAATGCCACTCTTGATTTCCAAATTCTCTAGATAAATTTGGAAATCACTTATGAATAATTTCTTTCAAAATTAATTTGATTGGAAAACCATCAGGGAAGAGATGTACACACAGAGGAACCAAAAAGTAATTGATGGATCTATAGAGGCTATAAATCCATTTTTATGTAGATTTTTAACAACTGTAATATGGCTTGTGCATTATTTTCTCGTAGTATTAAGACGAGTTTTAATAACTGCTTTTTGTAACGGATTATATCAGTATCTGTAAACTAGACTGAAGGTACCTTAAGCATAACACCTATAGTAATAGTAGTAGTAGTAGTCCTGGTCACTCCACTGGGAAGCATAGGGTCATTATAAAAGCTCGCCAAAGGACTCTATTGTTTGCCAATGCCTTAATTTCATTCCAAGTCATCCATGTTTGTTCATCTTCATTCCTGAGGTATTACATGTTGTCCTAGGTCTTCTTCTTCTTCGCCTCCTCAATCCTTGGGGGTTCCAATCAAATTCCATTTTTGTAATGTTATAATTCTCTCTCCTTAACACATGGCGAACCCATTTCCATTTTCTAAATTTAATTTCTGTACAAATTTCATTTTGATTCGTTATTCTCAAAAATTCTTTATTTGTTATAATCTCTGGCCACCGTCTACCCAAGATATTTTTCAGGCAACGATTTACAAAGATTTGCAATTTATTTCCAATTTGTTCTGTAGCCTTCCAAGTCATAATACTTAGGGGAGGTGAGAAATAGTCGTAGTTGATTCTGTATTCAATTTAAATTGAGTCACTAGTTCCGTGGCAAAGTCTGTATATTTTCTCTAGGTTCTGTGTGAATATAGCTGTATCAATAAAATAAATTACACTGGTCAACATGATGTTTATCTCATGAGTACCAATAGTTATAATTAATGCAGTTTTTAATCATGTTTTCAAATATGTATTCGGAATATTCTCCATCACCCACAGTTTTTTTATTTCAATTTTAATTAATGGATTATAATAATTATTTTTTAATAAACGTTCTTTCGACCATTTGTCCATTGTAAAATAAAACCAAATGAAATAACTCAGGAGATTTCATCTATGGAAAAGAGATATCAAGGCAAATGGAATCCTAATATGCTGGCCGATTATTGTTGGACCATCAAGAGGGATGCTCCACAGGCGAATTATAGCAGAAAATCATCATTTTTTCCTTTCTAGGTGAGTCCGAATGTTCTAATATTGTGTACTTACGAATGTAGAAAATATTAAAGTGTTTGAAATTATAAATGCCTGTCTCTCGAAAACCATGCGTGATGGAGAAAACCCTATATAATATTTGTATTCAGGAGGAAAAATACTATCAGAATCACATATTTTTCTTTCTGAGACAAAGAAAAAAGTTTTTTTTTGTTGCTCGGTGTAATCTGTTTTGTGAGGTTTATCGATTACTGTTACATCTGGTTTGTTTTGATATATGGTTTTGTTCAATGAAAAGTGTTGTGTCCTAGTTTTTTTATTTTTTTGTTTTATCCAAAACGTATAAACCCTATTTCACCTAAGGTACATTAGGGTTATATTTTGTCAAATTTTTGTCGTTATATAATTTTTCTTTTATCTAAAATTAAAGTTTTTTTATGAATTTTATTGATAAAACATTAAAAAGTCGTTCATTTCTGTCATAATCACTTCTGTAATGGGTGGTTTACTTAACCCTTAACTTCACAATGTATCTTTTATGATACATTGATTTCATTTACTTTTTTCTTTTATTTATAAGACAATAAAAAACAAATGATTATAAATTACTTAAAGTCTGTGTCAATAATAACTTAGAGTTTTACATGATTTTGTTTTCTCTGCGGTTCGAAACATGTTAATCATTCGCAAGAGAAATTGTTTCTCCAATTTAAGGGTTAAACAGGCATTGTTATTTAGAAGACATATAATTTCAAATCTTTCATTCCAGAATAATGGACATTCAAATATAATATGTTCTACGCTTTGATTGCCAATTCCACAATTACAGTCCTAGTTTGTATGTGTTGTATTCTCTAGATCAGTGCAATATGTCTAGAACGTAGTTTGATGTATATATATATATATATATATAAAATTATGACATGATAAGAAAAATAAATGCCTGGACGGGATTTGAACCCGGACCTCTGAATTGGTACTTCAACGGGGAAATCTAATACAAACAATTATTTATCTTAAATATATATTCTCCATTGGGGCACGCCGTAGCGTAGTGGTTAAGGCACTGAGCTATAAGCTGGAGGGTCGAGGGTTCAAGTCCCGTTGGGGTCAGGATTTTTAAACTGACCCAAACCCTCTGGCGGCACTATGGCCCTGGGGTCGACTCAGCCTCTAACGGAAATGAGTACCAGACACTAGTTCTGGGGTAAAGGCGGCCGTCACGCAGGGCTGACTACCCGGCTGACATAAAGTGTCGATTGTCTAGAAAAAGTGGGAGCCTTAACCTCCTACTACCTCAAGGGCCTCCTGAGGCCTGTTGTGGGATCAATTTTAATATATTCTCCATTATTACGAGATGTAGTAAGAACTTCGTCTTTACTGCCACCTGGTAGCTAGCTACTATAACAGGTAAGCAAATTAAAGAGAATATATTTACTTTATAGCAGTGGCGCTTTATCGATATATATATAAAATGAATGTTTGTTTCGTATTTTATGTGCTGCCATTAGCGTTCATCCGATTGTGACGGGGTTGTTTAGAAGTTTCCCGGGATGGTAAAAAGCTCTAAGATAGTTGTAATAGAAGTTGATCCTTCACCCTTAAAAATCGCCCTTTAGGGGAAAAAAAAGAAACAGAGTCTCCTTTTCGTCGCTTAAATGGCTTATGCTGCCTAAATCATAACAAATACACAAAATTAATGTACAAAGAATTGAATATCTAAAAAAAAAAAAAAAAAAACTCTACAAAAGAGTCCCCCGATAGCAAATGTTAATTTTTCACGGATAACTCACAATAACCATTTGTTTGTTTCATTGATGCTAAAAAGATCGGGATAAGTAGATTACCGGGCTAGCATAGCAGCCAAGGCAGGTATTCTTTTACGGATAACTCACAATAACGAATTTTATCTTTCAGCTCATTTATGCCAAGAAGGTTAAGACAAGTAGATCCCCGGGGAACGCCGGGTAATCAGCACGGGGTATCTAAAACTAATTACGATACAAATTTATAACAGTTTTTCCTTTTACTTTTCAACTAACACATAAAAATATTAATTTTAGTATTTCACCTCATATATGCCAAGAAGAACGGGATAAGTAGATTCTTGGGGCAACGCCGAGTAATCAACACGGTGCATTTAAAAATAATTACGATACATTTTTTTTTACTTTTATTTAAACATAAACATTACTTTCCGTCTTTCAGCTCATTTATACCAAGAAGATCAGAATAAGTAAATTCTCGGGAAACGCCGGGCAATCAGCACGGGGGTGTCTAAAAATAATTACGATATAATTTTTGCCTTTTACTTAAACATAAAACCATATAATTATTTTTCTTGTCCCTTATTCAACTAACCATAAAAACACATTACTTTTCGTCTTTCAGTTCATTTTTGCCTAGTAAATCTAGATAAGTAGATTCCCGGGCAACGCCGGTAATCAGCAAGGGTATTTAAAAATAATTATGATATATATTTTCCCTTTCACTTGAACATAAAACACATTAATTTTCGTCTTTCAGCTCATTTATGCCAAGAAGATCGTGATAAGTAGATTCCCGAGCAACGCCGGTAATCAGCACGGGTATCTACAAATATTTACGATATAAATTTATAATTATTTTTCCCTTTATTTATTCAAATAAACATATAAACATTAAGATTAAGTTAAAATGCTTCATACCTCTATTCGTCTACATTCTTCTAAGTAGACCGCGGTTTCAAAGCCTTACTTTGATTCGACAAGAAAGTACTGAAGATGAAGTCGCCACGGCTTTGAAACTGTGATCTACTTAGAAGACTAGATATGAGGAGAGGTATGAAGCATTTTAACTTTATCTTAAATTAAACCTCATAGTGATTTCTTTCTGTGAAAGTTCAAAATAAGAACACTAATTTTCATTTATTTAGTGGTAGCAGCGCACGCCGGGTATTAGCTTACTTACTTACTTACTCACTGGCACTATCGAACCCGTAGGTTCATGGCCGCACGGACATAAGCTCTCCATACATCCCTATCCTGAGCTAATGCTTTCCAATCAATCCCTGTATAATCTACTTCCCTCAAATCATAGTTTGTTATTCTCCCACCTCATTCTTGGTCTACCAACTGGGCGTTTTCCCTCTGGCTTTCCTACAAGAAGCTTCCATGCAAGTCTCCCATTCCCCATACGTGCAACATGGCCTGCCCATCGCAGTCTACGAGACTTAACTGTTCTTATCATATTTGGCTTCCTATAAAGACCATGTAGTTCATTGTTATGTGGTCTTCTCCATTCACCTGTCTGTTCATCTCTCTTTGGTCCAAAAATTTTCGTAAGTACTTTATTCTCAAATACTTGTAATCTTCTTTCCTCTCTTAAAGTAAGAGTCCATGTTTCGCACCCATATAATATAACTGGTAGAATAATAGTTTTATATATTTTCAGTTTAACGTTTTTTGAAAGGAGTTGGGACATCAAGTCTCTGCAATGCATAATAACATGCATTTCCAGAATTGAGCCTGTTTAATTTAGTATATATATATTTTTTTTTCATAAGTATGTACAGGGTGTAACTAAATTACCTTTACAGATTTTGAGGACATATAGTGGGGACCAAGACGGTACGTTTAGCATAGGAACTCGTGTCCAGAAACGCGCCGTTTTCCCGCTACACGCAAAATACCACAACACATGTTCAACTCTCCCGCATTTTCGGCGCCAAAGACCCTGCGTGTTCTCCCCACTACTGTCTGTAGAGTCACTTGAAATGCTTGGTTTACGAGACCCCTATGACATCCGAGGAAAACCTACTGGAACGGGTTATGTCTGCGGCGGATGTTACAAGACCAAGGATTGGTGATCGTGTATTAGAACATGGTACGGAGGTAACGTATGTATGTGATGTCGGTGGACGTTACATCGAGCCCTTCTTGTAAGTGGACCCAGACGACAAGCAGCAGGCGTTAGAGAGAGCAATGCGTGTTTAGTATTTTGCATCTAGCGAAAGAACAGTACGTTTCTAGACATGAACTCAATTATTAAAGAATGGAGACTACAACCACATGGCAGTATACCACTTAATAGATTATATAATTTAGACACCCTATTATTTGCAGATGAAATTGTGTTTATAGCGAATTCAGAAGATGGCCTACAACGTTCACTCCACTCTTTTCACCAAACGGCTATAAACTACAACATGGAAATCTCAACAGAAAAATCTAAAGTCATGGCTTTCCTAGGAAAAGACCCAGTTTGCAGTAAAATTGTTATTAATAATAAAATATTAGAACAAACCAACACATTTAACTATCACGGATACCAAGTTACATAGAAGAAGAAAAAGATTTTAGTCAAAAAATTATAAAATTTAACAGAGTAACAGGAATTATAAATAATATTTTCAAGCCAAACACAGTACAGCAACACACACGAACTAGAATTTATAAAACACTGGCCAGACCCATATTATGTTACGGCAGTGAGGCCTGGACAATTCGCAGTGTAGATGAACAAAGACTATCTGCGGCAGAAATGAAATTTATGAGACGTACTGCGGGCTATTCAAGGACAGACCATAAAAGGAATTCTGACATTCTCAAAGAATTACAAACAGAATCAGTCATGGAATATGTACAAAAATACAGAAACAACTGGAAATCTCACGTACGAAGAATGAGCAGAACAAGAATACCACGTCAGATCTTAAATTACCAGCCACCAGGCAAGAGATCTTTGGGCAGACCCTTCAAACGTTGGATTGAGACCGTGACAGACCACTAGGTCTATCACATGAAAGGAAGAAGAAGAAGAGTTTCTATGTTTTTATCATTCATTTCATAATGGGTGTCCCAATAAGAACGCCGGATGTAATAATGCACAAAATAAACTATATTTGAAAGAAATGGCATATATTTATACATGAGCACAAAGGGTACACGTTCCGATTTAAGTATGGAAAATGACATCTGGCATATGTCCATCACGAGACGCTCTACAGCTAGTGACTCTGTCTATGAAATTTGTGATTACTTTTGCACAGTCTTGCGCTGACACGTCGAATTTCCTGCTTCAGGTCTTGTATGGTTCGGGGATTGTGTTCATAAACCTGTGATTTGATAAACCCCCAAAGAAAGAAGTCACATGACCTTGGTGGTCAGTTTTGGTCACCTCTGCGCGATTCCGGCCTAAGAGCACGAAGCCTTCGAACAGTTTGAGCATAACACACCATTCTGGTAATGAGTTTTCACAATTAAAACTCATTGTTCAGCAGTATAACACTCCATATCCAGTAATTGCAACAAATATAGAAAACAAAAAGTGTAGGTAGAGTGCTGCCAACCTCGTAGTAAAAAAATGGCTGCCAATTCAAATCCGGCGTTCTTACTGGGACACCCATTACATCTCAATGATGGAAAATCATATTTGAAGAGAAAAATTATATGTTCAGACTGGGTCTTTAACCCAGGACCTTTGGCTTTCTAGGCCAATACTCTACCGACTTAGCTACCTGAGCAAGTTTCAATCTAAAAGCAATTTTTTTTCTCTTATATACGCTGTTAATTAATTAATTAATGAGTTTCTATGCTAAATATACCATCTTGGTCCCCACTATACGTCCTCAAATTGTGTAATGGGAATTTTGTTACACCCTGTATACTTTGGAGTTACTTTATCAATTGAGTTATGGAGGATTATTTTTCCAGTGCTCTAATTGAATTACTCCCAGCATTACGGTATTTAATACATATGCCAGCACTTTGTCTTGTGCTTTAAATGATTTGCTCCTTTGTCCAGAACAGTATTTCAGCAAATACATTCTTAATGGTTTATTTTAGGAAATTATATTTTGAGATTCTTTTAATCAAGTTTTTTTTGTAATCTGGCATCATCATCTTACCTCAATTTAATGTTGATTTGTTCTCGAACATGTTTCGATAAATATTTTACATCACCATCATATTTTGGCCAAAAGCTGATGATAATATAGAATATATTGTTATTATTATTATTATTATTATTATCATTATTATTATTATTATCATTATTATTATTATTATTATTATTATTATTATTATTATTATTATTATTATTATTATTAATTTACACATGTTAATGGAAGCGAAACATGGGCTCTTACTTTAAGGGAGAAAGGGAGATTACGATTATTTGAGAATAAAGTTCTTAGGAAAAATTTTGGACCAAAGAGAGATGAACATACAGGTGAATGGAGAAGACTACATAACAGTGAACTACATGGTCTTTACAGGAAGCCAGATATAGTAAGAACAGTTAAGTCTCGTAGACTAAGATGGGCAGGACATTTGGAATGAAAGACGTGCATGGAAGCTTCTTGTAGGAAAACCAAGGGAAAAGCCCAGTTGGTAGACCAAGAATGAGGTGGGAGAGTAACATTAACTATGATTTGAGTGAAGTAGATTATACAGGAAATGATTGGAAAACATTAGCTCAAAATAGGGATGTATGGAGAGCTTATGTCCGTGCGGTCATGAATCTACTAGTTTGATAGTGCCAGTGAGTTAGTTAGTTATTAATTCGTAAAAAAAACTACTAGTCGTCACTGGATGTTTCGAAATAAATTAGCAAATACGGTACACGGCACTTGACTATTCTGATATAATGAGTGGGGAAGCATTATTACTTTCCACAAAAGCTCAGAAAAATTATTCCCACTTAGAGAATGTAATTAGTAAGTATTTTAAGTGCATAGGATAGCGAATGGAGGTAGAGTCCGAACGCAGGGAGAAGAATTTCAGACTGACGTTAAAAAATGTTGGAGTACTCTTTAATTTCTATAATCCGGTACTTATTACAAAAGACTTGGAGAAAAATTACATCTAGCCTAGTTAATAAGTAATGTGGGAATTGGTACTAGGGAGATTTTTAAGAAACTGGGTGTACAATCAATGAGATTGCTCGGCGTATTTTGCATTTCATTCCTAGCATTGCTAACAGCCCACTCAGGCTATCATTCCCGCGGAATAATTGCTATCCACAACTCGTTCATTCGAATTAGTCTGGTTATATGAATGTAGCTAACATAGCATTGTGTACTCCAAGAGCCTAAGCATGAAGAATTGAGCACCGGAAATTACTTCCCCCGGGAATGTACTACTGGAGAAAAGAACCTGGGGCGAAGAAAAATAATTATCTAGTTCAGAATTAGGTTATAAATTATTTTTATTTCATTCTTATGTTACAGACTCTTTAACATATAAGATGATATCGCGTCTGTAATATTTCGTTGTATTTAGTAGTCTGTGTATTTCTCTTACAGTCCAAGATCCGGCTGTAATATTAGGCCTACCGTACTACGTTCATCGAATGTATGAACAAAATCTTTTTTTTTTTATAAAATTGTGAATGATTGAATACATTTTTGCCGAGTTGCCTATTAAAATTCGGCCGCCAGTATGTTTAATTAAAATATAATTTATGTATTTATTCCAAATAATTTGATTCACTTGTTAATAAAATAAATTATAATCCAGTTCGCAGAAATCGATGTATAGAACTTGAAAAGTTTTGGTTGCCATTGCACACTTGGTCATAAACCTCCTCGCGGCTTCAGCAGGTTGTGACACCAATCAGTAATAAAAATGTCAGTAAGTACGTATTTATTGTTTTATATTGTTCCCTCACAGCGGGAAGTAAAACCACTGCCCTCTATGTATACTACGTACAATGTATATACAAAAATTTATCCAAAAGGTATTGTTAATATACATTATACGAAACAAATCACAGCATTTTAAATGAACTGAACTTTATTTGAAACAATATAAAACAATAAATATGTACTTACCGCTATTTTATTATTGATTGGTGTTACAGCCTGCTGTAGCCGCGAGGAGGTTTAGGACCAAGTGTGCAATGGCAACCAAATATTTTCAAGCTCTATACATCGATTTCTGCCAACTGGATTATAATTTATTTTAATAACAAGTGAATAAAATTATTTCGAATAGATAAATTATATTTTAATCAAACCCACTGGTGGCCAAATTTTAATAGGCAACTCGGCAAAAATGTATTCAGTCATTCACAATTTTATGAAAAAAAAATAGATTTTGTTCATACACTCGATGAACTAGCAATCTTGCAGCCGGATCTTGGAATATTATGGTTTGCCTCGTGTCTTCTGCAGCAGTTCTCTGATTTTAATATTGACGATATCGTGAAAGAATATTATTTTATTTGTAAAACTTTTTAATATCTGAGGTCATATCTATCTTCTACAGAGGCGTAGCCAAAAGTTGAACCTTAGCCTCCCTTTTTTTTTTAAAGAGTTACTCCATCCATAGTAATTCTGCCCGAATGCAGGTCTTTCACTGCGATCATAGCATTCTCATGCTATGCTTTGCAGCTTTACTAGGGAATTATAGGTGTGGTAGCTTCCCGTTGATTTCCACACAGGTGAAGGATGATGATGTGATGATGGCCGGATGATTTTCGGGGACCTTTGGGCCCTAAGCATCCTGACATTTGTCTTACAGGTGAGGAAGAACTCCGAAAAAAAACCTCACCCAGGAGCCTGTCCTGATCGGAAATCGAACCCGGGCCCGCTGCGTGACAAGGCAGCACGCTACCTCGAGACCACAGCGGTAGACAAGAGTTACTAGACCACATTTATTTAATTACGCTTACTTGCCCGTATATGACTTGGATGGTGTGCTGTCAACATACCGAGCCAATGAGACATCAAGCAGACAAGTAAGATACAGTAATACTATGATGATGAGGTCGGTAAATTTTGCTTAGAGGCCTTTCAGGCTTAAGCATATTTTAAGAGCCTGAAAATCTTCAGACTCGGGGCCCACGGCATAAAGTCCCTTCCGGAGGACTTGCTCCTTGGATTTTTCCATCCTAAAAAAAGTCGTCGGCTCCGGCCGGGTTTGAACCCGCGACCCTCGATACCACTTGCAAGGAGCATAACCACTAGTCCACTGTATATATCGTGTATTTATTTATTACTTACTAGCTAATACCCGGCGTGCGCTGCTACGCCTAAATAAATGAAAATAAATGTGCTTTTATGTTTAGTTGAAAAAGTAAAGGGAAAAATAATACATTTATATTTTTATATACCCCGTGCTGATTACCCGGCTTTGCCCGGGAATCTACTTATCCCGATCTTCTTCTTCTTCCTTTCATGTGATAGACCTGAAAGGAAGAAGAAGATCTTCTTGACATAAATGAGCTAATATACGAAAAATAATGTGTTTTATGTTTAGTTAAATAAGTTGGAGAAGGAATTTATATCATAATTATTTTTAGATACCCCGTGCTGTTTACCCGGCGTTGTCCGGGAATCTACTCATCCCGATCTTCTTGGCATAAATGAGCTAAAAGGCAAAAATTAATGTACTTCTTATGATTAGTTGAATAAGTAAAATGAAAAATAATTATAAATGTATATCGTAATTATTTTAAGATTACCCGTGCTGATTACACGGTGTTGCCCGGGAATCTACTCATCCCGATCTTCTTGGCATAAATGAGCTAAAAGACAAAATTCGTTTTTGTGAGTTATCCGTAAAAGAATACCCACCATGTGCTGCTATACTTGCACAGGAATCTGCGTACTTGTCTCGATCTTCTTGGCATCGATGAAAGACAAAAATGGTTATTGTGAGTTATCTGTAAGAGATAAACATATGCTGTCGCGGAGTTTTTTTGTAGAGCATTTCGAGATATTCAATTCTGTGTTTACATTAATTTTGTGTATTTCTTATGGTTTAGGTAGCGTAAGCCATTTAAGCGTCCAAAGAGCTACTTCTCTCACGTTTTCCACTACAAAGGGCAATTTTTAAGGGTGTAGGAGTTGAGATCACAACCATCTTATAGCCTATGTTCATCCCGGAATCACCTGAACATTTTGCAAAAAGCTCCATCACAATCGGATCAACTGTATGGCCGCGCATAAAGTACGAAAAAACAAACAAACCAACAAACATTCATTTTTATTTATTACGTATTATTTTTTTATGGTACTAAGAAACTCTGAATATTATGGAATGGGCCCTGGTAGTTAATTTCCAACCAAGCATGTGCCTTGAGGATTGAGGAAAACCAGGAAAGGAATCTCAGTTGCGTTGGCCGGAACCGCGGTTTCATCTCGGCAGTTACCGAATACGAGTCTCAAATTCTACATTATGAACCATCACATTCTGATTAAAATGACTATTTAACTCGTGCCCCAAATGGGAGGCAATGACCAATCACGTTACATTGATTTTTTATTTAAAACCAATCACAGTCGTGTTTCGCCTAGAATTTACCGACTAAAGTTTATCATAATAAAGAAAGCACTTCCTTTTTAACATTCTGAATTGGTCATAGTATTATTTTGCAGTGACTGACTCGCTAAGAAATATGGCTACCAGAGTGTATATATAGTGCATGAATGTCAACACATACCGCAAGTGGGAGTTAATATAAAAACATTTGTAGCAATTTATTTTACCAAAAAAAACACTGTTTGCACTTTCTTAAATGTATTTTTTCCCAGAAAAATATAATTGTCATATTTACATCATAGGACATCAGAAATGAATTAATACACAGTTTGATGTGTTACATTTTTCTCCACTAGAGTGCATTCTTACAATATTGCGTTTCTTTGGCAATGAGTAATATGATCTGGTTGCAGTGATGAACAAAAGAATCAAATGAAGCGTACCAATAGTTTCTCATTTGTTTTCAAACATCGCCGTTTACACTAAATACATAAATATTTTAAAATAACTATATTTAAATAATGATTTGTGAGTAAACAGCTTAATTTTATTCGTTAAATAGTCCTAACAAATGTCACTCTTAATTTCCAAATTCTCTAGATAGATTCACTCCTCACTTCGTGAGTCGTGAATTTATCGATAATTTGGAAATCACTCGTGGCATTACTTATGATAGTGATTATGAAATGGACTCTGTCAATGAAATTTCAAAACTAACATTTGGAGGTACGTAGTAGGTCATGCATTTCTGTTTTGTGTAGTTACGTGTTTTCTGAGTAGGGTCTGTACTGATTTAATGTGAATGGTATTTTTAACAATTTTATTGCAGCCAAAAATAGTCAGGATTAAAGTAAGAATGCATTTAAATTTATATTTTTGCAAACTCACATATTGTCAAAAAGAACTTTTGTGTATAGCTCAATGTGATATCGGTCACATGTCTTTTCACATAGTATACATTTACAATCTATATTTGATTCATGGAATTTTATGTTCTTGCATATCAGATGGTGGAATCCGTACACTGCCAACATAGTGATGACGTGTCTCATTTTGAAATTTTCCTTTGTCCACGCACAGTCCACCTTGACCCGGTGCTGTAGAATTCTGGGTGTATTTCTTCTCTTTTCTTATTCATTGTTGCTAGCAGCTTCTGTGGTACTGGTGCTGGGTAGGAGTATGCTTGTTCTGAGGTCGTCAATGAAGAAAGTTTCTTTCGCCAGTAGATATGCGAGTCTTGACTTCGTTACTTTTGATACTCTTAATATTTCCTTTATATATCTCGCTTTCATCCTTTCTAGAAAGGAAAGATTCTTCATTGTTGAAGGTGTCCATATGATTTCTATGCCGTATGTTAGTATTGGTAGAATTTTTATAACAGCATTGTGAATGATATTATCAAATGATAAACAATCATGAATGGCTCTTGGTAATGAAATTTCAATCCATCACTCGCCTTGATAAGACGAGATAAAACCAGAGTCATTTGAATATGCATCTCAAACACTATCATATCTTATTTAAAGTGAAAAAATATACGCTCAGACCGGGACTTTAACCCGGGATCCTTGGTTCTCTAGACCAAGTGACGTATCAACTGAGCTACCGGAGCAAGTACCGATCTAAACACAAATCTTTCTCTATATACGTTGTAATTTCCTCCCACCAAAAGCAAAGATAAAACAAAGGCTTCATAGCATATGGTAGGCGGGAATTACAACGTATACAGAGAAATATTTGTGTTTAGATCGGTACTTGCTCTGGTAGCTGGTATAGCACTTGGTCTAGAGAACCAAGGGTCCCGGGTTCAAGTCCTGATTTGAGCGTGCAATATTTCTCTTTAAATATGATTTATCCATCTTTGAGATGTATGAAATAAATAATAAAAACTATCATATCTTGTTTAGTTTCCATGCATAAATATTTTTTTTTAATTTTCGAATAATTTGTGACAACGCTTTATTGTAAGTCTGGTAATTTGATATAAAGTAGACTACCTGTACGATTGTAATAAACCAATCGAATGTAGAATTTAGCCCAAAGCTATATGTTGGTTCGCTTTTAAAGCACAACTTCACTATTTTTCTCTTGTTTATCGATACACAAAATTCCTTTTGTGACAATTTTTTGTTGGAAATTAATAAATGAATTTACCGTTCCGTCGATCAGGTAATATATATAACGCAGAAAGAGCAGGAATCACATGATGTCTATTTTTGGTGTTTAATTTGGTCGTATCGGGTCCAGAACATTGGAGGGGGTAGAAGGGAGGGAGAAATTGAATTGAAGAGGAAGAGAGGCTAGGGACCAATTCATTTTATATATGCCGCTACCTATACGTGTTAAGGGTGACCTGTTCACCCCCCACAACCCTGCTCTTCATGTATAGGGTTACTACATTGGCAATTTTCATTTTTCAATTCAACGAGTCTGGGCGAATTTTATGACCTAGTGGCAATTAACGCGGTTAGCCACGCAAGTGGAGGGAGGCAGGACGTCCAAAGAGGGACGCAACAACCATTTCACTCGCTTACTGGTTCTCTCTCCAGTTTTTGTTATACACCGAGTTTATAAACATATACTTGCTGTTTAACTAAACAAGTTACAGCAGAATTTTGAAATTTACGTTATTTTGGGTTGAGTAACGTCAAATTTTCGCGTTACAAGTAAATCAAACCTCGGACAATAATAGACAGCCTTAGTATATTTTAGTTGAATTGCGGTATCTTGCTTTGCATTATACAAATTGAAGTCTAAAGTATTACCAAGCATATAATTCGAATTAATTCAACAAGAACGTATTCCTTCTCAAGATAAATTAAGCATAATTTCAGTACCAGACTTTAAGAATAGATCTAAAACTGCAATAAAAATTACACAACAAAAATATCCCTAAACTAATCAGTAATTTTAGCTTCAGTTTATCTGGAAGTATTAAACAATTAAGAGACAGTGCAACTTTTCACGATAGTTTAAACACACGCAGTATTTAAAATGTTTACTTTCTATGGACATGTAAATACTTTGATCTACGAATTAATGTTTATGTCCTGTTTTAACTAGATACCATTAATACAAAAGCTGATAAATTGCACTGGTCAACATGATTTTTGTCTCATGAGTACCAATAGTTGTACTTAATGCAGTTTTTTCTCATGTTTTCAAATATGTATTCGGAATTTCTCCACCACCCACAGTTTTTTATCTCAATTTCAATTAATGGATTTAAATAATTATTTTTTCAATAAACGTTTTTTCGTCTATTTGTCCATTGTAAAATAAAACCAAATGAGCTAACTCAAATGGTTTCGGCTATGGAAAAGAGTTATCAAGGCAAATGGAATCCTAATATGCTGGCCGATTATTGTTGGACCATCATGAGGGATGCTCCATAGGCGAAATATAGCAGAAAATCGCCATTTTTTACTTTCTAGGTGAGTCCGAATGTTCGAATGTTGTGTAGTTACGAATGTAGAAAATATTAAAGTGTTTGAAATTATAAATTCCTGCCTCTCGGAAACCTTGCGTGATGGAGAAGAACCAATATCATATTTGAATTCAGGAGAAAAAATACTATCAGAATCACATTTTTTTTCTGAGACAAAAAAAAAAGTTTATTTTTTGTTGCTCAGTGTTATCAGACTAGTATGTCCAAAAGCACAGTACTGTACAGAAGATCTCTTTGTGGTACAGCACAACAACCACCAATACAATGGCAATAAGAAAATGAAAACAAGATGATTTCCTAAAAAAAATCGCCAAAGGGTTAAATAAATAGTAAATACAGTTAACACACATCCGGTACTGATACGTTTTCAAGTGTTATGTGGCTGAGCGAGATGTAAGGATTTGGTAAAAATAAAAAATTGGTTACTTTGCAACATTCAGTTAACAGAGTACGTTATGCGTTTAACTATATTCTTAATTTACATTTTTCTTATGCTCCAGAAATGTAACTTAGATCTTCACTCATATCACATGCAGTAAAAAGTAGAGAAAGAAAAATAATAATGGAACATCTTCGATAAATGTTCAAATATGCACTTTGCTATACTGTATATTAATTTTCTAACTCAGGTTTAATTTTGCAATCGCTATGGTCTCTGTTGGTCCCTATCCTCAGCCACCTGAATCCAGTTCATATCACCAATATTCACTATTCTAATAAACATGCTTGCACCTGCGCTTTGCTTTCCAAAATACTTTTTGTTTTCCAATAAAGAATTGGAAGAAACCGCACTTTATGCCTCACCGTGAATTGAGTCCTACAGATTAGTAGTGCGCATGCGAAAGGGTTATGAACTTGCTCCGTAGATGGCAAGACTATCTGTACAGTCGGTATGACCAACCTTCTCGATAAATTACCAAACGTGCTTTTTAAACGTGGATGTAGGCTACATTAACACATAATTTGTAACCTAACAAAGTAAATAATTTACTTATTATTTCAATAAACTATAATCTAATTCGGTCTAAACTAACTTACGCCCTCTTAACCTAACAAAATAAAACAGTAGTAGTGCAATTTCTCATTGTGAATGTTAGTCATTGCGGACTAACATATTTTCAAGAGGACGCGCACTACGGTTATGTAGAACTTAGAAGAAATGATTGAGAGATTTCGAATACATACTTGACAATCGTAAAAAAAGATTTTAAGAATCGTGGCACGCCGTAGTGTAGTGGTTAAGTCACTGAGCTACAAGCCGGAGGGTCGAGGTTTCAAGTCCCGTTGGTGTCAGGATTTTTAAACTGACCCAAACCCTCTGGCGGCACTATGGCCCTGGGGTCGACTCAGCCTCTAACGGAAATGAGTACCAGAAGCTTGTTCTGGGGGTAAAGGCGGCCGTCATGCAGGGCTGACAACCCGGCTGACATAAAGTGCCGATTGTCTAGAAAAAGTGGGAGCCTTAACCTCCTACTACCCCAAGGGCTTCCGGGCCTGTTGTGGGATCACTTTACTTTACTTTACTAGAAAAAGTTAACATAGTAGGATAGTAGGAAATGTTACTAAAAACAAAAAAAGTAAATAGTGCAACAGTGTCATATGAATATTGCATGATGTAGCATAGTGAGAACCAATCTATAGTAGAGGCAAAATTTGAAAACTATTGTGTAGGCTACTACCTATTCCAAGTTCTTATCGAATATTAATGATCAAACTTATTTTTACAGACTGAGGTTTGTTAACCTCACGCTAAACCCACAAATTTGCGAGCCATTCTTGTCGCTTATCCGCGACTCCTTTTTCTACCCTATATATTTGCAGCTACCCTACAATATTAGCCCTTAATATTATTATTAGGTATATTATGTAAATCGACACACATTTAAGTTTTTTTTTCGTTCGTTTCCTTCTATTTTGTTTAAATACATCAAACCACATAATGCATCCTGACGGATACGTTGTTAATTTAAGGGCTAATGGTCATGGGCTTAATGTATTAAACTCCTTATTTATTACGACTATATTCATATGTTTTATGCCTAGAAAATACACACATTAAAAAATCTAGGCTACGAATTGGTCATAAAAGCTGAAAACATAATTAATTAATTATTTTAGTATTTAATTATAATTTTAGTTGAAAGATCCCTATACTCCCGCTACTATTAGAGTCATCGTGGTTCTAATTCAGGATTGAAATTTGATTGTCATAAGCCATTCACATTTAATTATATCAAATATCATTAAACTTAATCATATCGACGTCTATACATAAAAATAGAGCTAATTCATATCGCATTTTCTACTACGGCTGTAAATAAGTCGTGACGTGACAATTGTTCAAATCGATATAAAATAAATAAATTCTTACACGGAAAACAAATGGCTACACAAGAGTGTCGTCCTCGGTGATCTAGTGGTTATGGTCGTCTCTAGTTCTAAGGCTATCGGATTAAAACCTAGTCGGCTGTCGATGATTTTTTTAGGGTGAAACGATCCTGGATATGGTTTCCTTCGCAAGGGGAAAACAAATGCGCAGAACCTCAATCTTGGAATAAGGAGACTCTGAGCATAAATTGACGGCAGTTTCACACACAGATTTTAAATAAAACATTTTTGGACTATGTTTTTAAAGAACATAGTTTAAAAAATAATATCTACAGTTCATTTCTCTTGAGAAGAGTAGCAGGGACTGAAGAGGGAGCGAGGTATTTAGGCCTACTATTGTATGAACAAGATATAGATAGATAGATAGATAGATAGATAGATAGATAGATAGATAGATAGATAGATAGATAGATAGATAGATAGAGATAGATCTAAATAGATCTATATAGATAGATAGATATATAGATAGATAGAGATCTAAATAGATCTATATAGATATATATAGATAGATAGATATATGTGAAGTGAAAATTGGACTCTTAACCGTTCAGAGAGAAGGAAAATAGAAACTGCAGAAATGAAGTTCCTACGTTCAGTAGCAGGTGTGACAATTTCGGACAAGAAAAGAAGTGAGGATATTAGGAATGACTTAAATATTTTCAATTTAACAAATAGAATTGACAACATGAGAAACAACTGGTATGAACATGTCAAGAGAATGCCTACAGATAGAATCCCTCAGCTGTTACTAAAGTACAAACCAATAGGACATAGAAATGTTGGACGCCCATTTACTAGATGGGAGGATTCATTAAATCCCACTTGATGTGAAAACAGGTCAAAAGGCCTAATTTCATGAAGCAGAAGAAGAAGATGAAGATATATATATATATATAGATATAGAAGATAGGTAGGTAGGTAGGTAGGTAGGTAGGTAGGTAGGTAGGTAGGTAGATAGATAGATAGATAGATAGATAGATAGATAGATAGATAGATAGATAGATAGATAGATAGATAGATAGATAGATAGATAGATAGATAGATAGATAGATAGATAGATAGATAGATAGATAGATAGATAGATAGATAGATAGATAGATAGATAGATAGATAGATAGATAGATAGATAGATAGATAGATAGATAGATAGATAGATAGATAGATAGATAGATATAGATAAAGTTCTGCGGCCATTTAGTTAAGTCTTGGCAGTGAGCGATCCGTTTTGGTTCTCCGTTATAGGTAGAACCCCGGGTTCCTCTAAAATATATTAGCCCCGGTTTAAATTTTGAATTTCAGTTTGACGTTTATGACGGCTGGTAGCAGAGTGAAGTCGGAAGCGGACCTTCTGGGGTTCTATTCCAGCATGTGCTCTTGGATTGAGGGAAACAGCACAAAACCTCAATCGGAATAGTCGATCACACGGGATCTTGCCAAATTTGGCTTTCGGATGATTTTATATTGGGAGGGCGAAAACCGGACACCAGGCTATGTAAATATAATCTATACATTTCAGATTATTACAATTATTCATACAATTATGGTAATATGTGCATTTTTTTTTCAATTTTACTCTTCAGTTGTTCTCGCTGTTCATTCTGTAGTTGTCTGGTGGTCAGTTTCTCTGGAACTGGTGGGATGAACCTGTAGCAGTAGGATTGGTTTTTAATTTTTTGTATTAGATGCATATATATATATATATATATATATATATATAAACCACAGAAGAAAACATTCAATTCCATAAATATTCTCTTATTTGTTGTCTTGCACTATTTTTAAATACTGTTAGCATGGATAATAATGTCACTAAATGCGAAGAGCAGTGGCGGCTCGCAGCTGAAATTACTGTGGGATGCTGCTCAAGAAAAATTGTAACCTTTGTTTTAATATTATGTAAAAGAAAACAAACAGGTATAAAATAAAATTTATTCAGAAACTTGATAAAAATTCTAAAAGAGCATAAATATTTTTTTTTTATACTACAACCTAAATTGCTACAGTTCAAGCTTGAATCATTTATTTAAAAATTCAATCCATTATTCTTGTACTAATTTGCTTGGAAAAGTCAATGTTCTCCTTGATCACTGGATGGTAACTGAGGAAACATTTCCTTAATATTTGCGGTTCCCAAATGTGACAGTGAAACTACATTATTAGTATCCTTCTTTAACTTCTCATGCTTTTCAATTTCTTCTTTCATTTTGTTTATATTTTGAAAACCACCTTTTATCCAAGTTATATCACCTCCAAATTAGCAAACAAAACAGTGCATTTTTTACTTCACAGCTGCAAAGCCAACTCTTGCGATGGTACCAATCAGAATTAAAGCTAAGAATATATTTCTTGCTTTTGTTTATGCCTGGCTGAGATATTTGAATAATAGGTATTGAACAACCTCTCTCCTTAACTGTAACTTTGTGACGGAGAGACAGCTGTAAAAACTTAAGTTATTGAAGTTAATTTACAGTCACATAACTTATTTCTTGGGGAACCAAGAAGGCCATCACTGAATGAATTAATTTGTTAGTCATGCAAGACCAAGGTATAGGTTTTCTGTAAAATAAAACCGAAAAAAAAAAAATCAAATAGAATAGCTGGATGCAAATATCTAGGAACAATATTCACAAATAGGAATAAGATGCACACAGAAATTAAACATAGGCTCAATTCTGGAAATGCGTGCTATTATGCATTATAGAGACTTCACGTCCCAACTCGTTTCAAAAAAACGTTAAACTGAAAATATATAAAACTATTATTCTACCAGTTATATTATATTGATGCGAAACATGGACTCTTACTTTAAGGGAGAAAAAGAGATTACGAGTATTTCAAAATAAAGTTCTTAGGATTTTTGTTTGGACCGAAGAGAGATGAACAGACAGGTGAATGGAGAAGACTACATAACAGTGAACTACATGGTCTTTATAGGATGCCAGATATAATAAGAACAGTTATGTCTCGTAGACTGCGATAGGCAGGACATGTGGCACGAATGGGGAATGAAAGAAGTGCATGGAAGCAACTTATAGGAAAAGTAGAGGGAAAATGCCCAGTTGGTAGACCAAGAATGAAGTGGGAGAATAACATTAACTATGATTTACAGGGGTGATTGGAAAACATTAGCTCAGGATAGGGATGTATGGAGAGCTTATGTCCGCGCGACCTACGGGTTCGATAGTGCCAGTGAATTAGTTAGTTAGGAAGCAGGATAAATCTAATTCTGTACTTTATTACATTCAAGAATATGGTGCGTGGTTTTGATTATTATGATGATGATATCCTAGCAGAGTTAATGTCATAAGATTCTCATCATCATCATCAACGTCGTCGTCGTCATCTTTTTAAGCACAACACACGCGGAATCAAAAATATAAAGATATATTTCTTTCCGACAGCATGTTAAGTTCTGCACTCCCAGACAGTTCTCGGTGACAGTGCTTCCTCTTCTCGTAGCCTTACGCACAGAGTATCTAGAGGAGAGAAAGTGGACAAGTTTTGCGTACATGCCACAAGCGGCGCCAGTATAGAACTAATGACCACACACACCACACACACACATACACACACACACACATATATATTATATATATATATATATATATATATATAGAATTTTTTGTGGTAATAATAATAATAATAATTCTATTCCATGGCGTGACAGGCCAAGAAGGCCCTTAGCCTACCAGCCGGCTGCTGACCTCACATCCACATGTGTCAGTCACAGAGGTAGATGATCATCTAGCCAGTGTAGGGGTGACATGTGTCAGCATGTCGAGTCGCCCAACCGTTATAGCTGGTTTTCTCAACCTGGAACCGCTACTAATTGTAGCTAACCGAAATGCCTCACGATAATGGGTGGGCAGCGGTCCCATACTGGCCAGAATACCACGAGAAAATTTCTTTCTCCATGGAGCATCGAACCTGCGCAAGTTCCGTAGCTCTGCGCCAAGG
The DNA here is from genome assembly GCA_030220185.1 of Diploptera punctata. Lineage (NCBI taxonomy): Eukaryota > Metazoa > Arthropoda > Insecta > Blattodea > Blaberidae > Diploptera > Diploptera punctata. The sequence continues at coordinate 65,106 of JASPKZ010000588.1, read as the reverse complement.
CTTCCTGCCTTAACCACTCGGCTACGGCGCGGGATTTTTTGTATTACTAATATGAAATTCAGCACCGTCTGAATTTTGAATTATAACTATAAAATTACAAATTATGAATTTTAAAAATATGAATTATAATTAAATTATAATTTATCTAATTATAAAATATGAATTATAAGTATACAACACCACCTGATGAATAATTATGGAATTATTTGTACCCAGCCTCTCAGACCTTAAGATTTACATATATACACTATATATATAAAATTTATTTTCGTTTATTAAATTTAAGAACGTGCATTGAGCTCTATTAAATATGTATAATTGATCTACCCCTTCATTGTTACATATTTTTATACAATATGTATTATTTTGTATACAATATTTATTGAAGAACCTTAGCCATGTTGTACATCTGAAATCCATTATAAAGTCACTCACATTTATTTTTTTTTTTAAATGGTTGTACACTAACATCACTCTTCCTAACCTAACAAATCTTAAAATTGTATCACTTCTAGTAGGTTTATCTTTGAAAATAGATTTAATTTAAAAACGTAAACAAGTCTGAATTTACATACGAATTAGAGTAAAAATCTAAGTAATGATTATTAACTTTCGATAATATATAATTTATACAGTACCGTCTACATAGAACGAAAGGATGACAGTTAAAATTTTCAATTTAAAAATGGCTAATTTCCCATAATCCCGAGTGAACACGACGTGTGCTTTGCATTTGTTTTATTTAATTCCATATTCTGTTACTTACTACGAAACAGCGCTACCATTGTAGTTCATCGTAAATTTTTAGGTGTCACTGTACGAAATTCCTCCTCTGCATTAAACACTCTGTGGCCTTACGTCCATCAACAGCTGAACACCACGCCCTGGAACTATGAAGCGCGCAATTCCATACATTTTTTTTTTCACAAACTGGTGGATGGCTACTGACATTAAATTGAATGATTATATATTCTACAAGTGTACAGACAAAATTGAAGAAAGCAGGGCTCGTTACATTGAATGTTATCAATAACATCGAGTGGGAATATGGGGTGCTGCATTTGCACAGTGCCTGTACGCGAGCCGCCACAGACGAGAACCTCCTCCCGCATGGGGGTTATTAGTTACCACCAAGTAATATTCCAGCCGCTCGTCTTCTCGAGAGTAACCAACGTACTTACCTACTAGACCAGGGGCGCGAGTCGAATAGACCCTCCATCAGTTTTTAACTGCTCCTGTAGGCCTGTAGCATTCTAATAAATTAAAAAATATGCTAGGGGTAGGCATATAATATAACTCTATCAGTAATGGAACAAGAACTTGTGAAATATACGACATAACAAAAAAGTAGCAAATCAACACACGCTTATAATAATAATAATAATAATAATAATAATAATAATAATAATAATGATGATGATGATGATGATGATGATGATGATGATGATGATGATGATGATGATGATGATGATGATAATGATGATAATAATGATATAATAATGTAATAATCATCATCACAACTATCATCATCACCTTCATCGCCATAATAATTCATCTATTTTGGCAGGTTTCGCAATATTTCATACCATTCTGTGCCCAATTAATCTGTCATTCCCCACCATACGTCTCTGTCATCCCATTTTTCATCGTTCAATTCGTTTTCCACTCATTGCTCTCAAAACACCATCAACGCACGTTACTTTTGGCCGTTCTCTTCTTCTTCTAGCAAGTGGAAACCTTTCTAGTATTCTTCTTGGGGATCTGCCTTCTGTCATTCTTTTTACATATCCATATAATTTTGTTTGTTTTCATGAAATCCAGAATTGAAGTTCGAACAGTCATCTTTTGTTTAATTACACTGTTTCGTATTATATTCTTCTTCAAATAAAATAATAATATCCACAGCAGCTATAATAGGGCTTATGACTCGCGCTACCTTGATGTTTCTTCAATTTTACTCGCGATACAAATAAGTTTGGATAGTCACAACAGTAGCCACCTGCAGCCAACTGGATATAATCAAAGAGATAACGTAATACAAGCAATGTAAATTGTATGTAAATAATGATGTAATAAAATATAAGTTTAAAAATGTTACAGGAAATCCTATATAATAAACAGAGAGAAGAACAAATTCAAATTTTAAAGAATCTGTGAAAATATCAACAAGTAATAAATAAGCTATTTTTTTTATTATGGCTGATAGTTTCTTAAAATTTTGGAACTCTTCCAATGCCTAATTAAATATCAATGTCATTAAATACTATTCCACATTCCACTTCATTTTAATGATGGATAATGAGTATCAAAAATAAACAACTTTTAATAAATTTACAACTCAAGTATGTATCGTTAGGTGAATTCCTTGGTAACTGACATAACAATTGTAACAAAATAAAATGACGTTTTAATTATTTTTACCCTTCAGGTACTGGGACACTACTTTTTCTCTTCAAAACATTTTTATACAAATTTCAATCTCTTTAACAGAAAATATGTAATTTTTATCTTTACTAATTTTGTACTTAAAATGTACAGTTTTATGTCTGTAAGTGACGTAAATGTTAAATGACGTCATGTTTTACAAAGTGAGATCAAAATAATAATCTCTGTCAAGTATAAATTTTATTTCAGCAAGCAATTGTGAATATATATATATATATATATATATATATATATATATATATAAGGAGTTCCAAAATACATGTTTTGAGTTTTATATCCCAATAAACCTTAGTCGCTAATTTTACAAAATAAAGATATCCCATATAATAACTAAGAAATTTCTGGCGACTTATGACTGATCATAATTAAAAAGCGTTGATATATATTTAATGTTTTGAAAAATTATTGTTGATTATAATATTCACACGTCTTTCAACTGCAGAAAGCGACGGTGTTTGGATTTAGTAAAATTTCAAGGTTATTAAATAAAATTAATTAAGTGAATGGTTTTTATAGATAGCATCCTCATTGATAAAATATACGTATTCGTATAAAGTGGACCCTCTGGGTCCACATTAACCGAATTCCTTGGTTATGTTTAATTATTTTATACAGCCACCATGTCTCACAATATCAAACCAAACCCGTCAGTATATTAAAACAGCATCTACATAATATAATATATTTAGGAGTTTTTTAACATTCATAATATTAAATAGCAGAAATTAAAAATTGATTCTCAGCTTGAAAAACTTTTAAAGCGGTCATTTTCATAAATATCACAAATAAACCCTTCTTCCACAAAGAATAGAAGAAACTAGCCTTGAACCCGTCGAAGTTGATGAGGGGAAGAATTTAAAATATGTTCTGTTCGAGGGCAGCACCAATTAAAGAGGATATTAGCAGGGTCCATTCAGACAGAAGGGTTCACATTACCCGAACTTCCCTATATATATATATATATATATATATATATATATATATATATATAATTCTCTTCAATTTGCTTGCTTGTTATAAGAGCAACTATATGGCAGTGGAGACCGAGTTCCCCATTATCTCTCGTAATATAAAATACATATAAAGAAAAATAAATGTTTGTACTAGATTTGCTTGGGGCACGCCGTAGCGTAGTTAAGGTACTGCGCTACAAGCCAGAAGGTCGAGGGTTCAAGTCCCGGTGGGGTAAGGATTTTTAAACTGACCCAAACCTTCTGGCGGCACTATGGCCCTGGGGTCGACTCAGCCTCTAACGGAAATGAGTACCAGACGCTTGTTCTGGGGGTAAAGGCAGCCGTCACGCAGGGCTGACAACCCGGCTGACATCAAGTGCCGATTGTCCAGAAAAAAGTGGGAGCCTTAACCTCCTACTACCCGAAGGGCCTCCTGAGGCCTGTAGTGGGATTACTTTACTTACTTACTAGATTTACTTGGTGGCGTAATTGGTAGCGCACTGGAGTTCCAATCCAGAGGTCCGGGTTCAAATACCGTCAATCATATCATATTAAGCTTGCATTGCTCAATGTAAAAAAATAATTATAACATCGAAATAAAAAGCGTCACTGCTATAAAGTAAAAAATATTATCTTTAATTTGCTTACTTATTATAGGAGTGGCAGTGGAGATGGAGTTCCGCGCCACCTCTCGTAATAGAGAATATATATAAAGAAAAATAAATGTTTATATAGATTTTCTTGGTGTCTTAATTGGTAGCGCACTGGAGTACTAATCCAGAGGTCCGGGTTCATATCCAATCCAAGCATTTATTATTCTTATATCATATATATACATACACCCACACACACACACACATTACATATACATAGTTAATTAAAACAACAGTATGAACGATTGTGTTATTTCAAAGCGTATTATTCATCACTAGTCATTCTTCCTAACAGGAATTGTTCCACTCGATGAAGCATGGTAAAATTATATTTAATAAATTGTGTTTATTTTTTATCAGACTGTACGTATGTCAATGTTCTGCGAGGCTAGGGAAATGCGCATTGGGTATGTAGGATTGTAGGCAAACACAAAAAAGGGGCACATCGACAATACCCTTAGGGTAGGAACATATTCATTTCTATTTTCTCTCTCTCTCTCTCTCTCTCTCTCTCTCTCTCTCTCTCTCTCTCTCTATCTCTCTCTCTCTCTCTCTCTATCTCGCTCTCTTTTCTCCTCCTTCATATGATGCAAACAAACCAAAAACCCTCAAATTCGTTGCTTCTTAGGTCACTGGCGAATAGGGTTAACAAAATAAATAAAAAACTAATAAAAACTCAAAACTCGCCGCGAACCTACACACGCACGCACCGCACACACTCACACAGTTTAAAAAGTTACTCATTGTTTATAAGCGCAATCAATATTTTGGAGACTGGGACAAAACATGGAGGAGAGGACATTGTTCACAATGGTACCTAGGGGAACCGTTATTGAAAATGAACATTGATACAGTGTTTTGATGAAACCGTGTGGGTAGACTAGAGTCATATGATGACGTGGCGTCCTACTCTCTCTCTCTCTCTCTTTCTCTCTCTCTCTCTCTCTCTCTCTCTCTCTCTCTCTCTCTCTCTTCTCTCTCTCTCTCTCTCTCCTACCTACACACATATTCATATGTTTTCTCCTCCCTCTTTCGCTCTGTAACTCCATTTTTAAACCTCTTTCGAGTTACAGTAGAATATATTGTAGCAAGAGGCTGAGTTCTAATTATTGTTACTTCAAATTTTTCAATAGAATTTATACTACATTGATGAAATTTTACGGAATATAGGTCTCATATTATCCTATATTTGTTCATTTACTTTTGATCCAAATATACATCACATAAAATTAGAAGACATGATTAATATTTTTTTTTATTCAATGCCCCAGGTTGCAATTTCGACATTTCTGGTGGTCTCTCCTGCATTGGCTTAGTTGTAACCGCATAAAAGGCGGAGTTACGTTGGCCCGATGATTTGATGGATGATACATGATAATGAAGCGCCAAGAGAGCCATTAACCTAAACTTAACCTAAATTTCAGACCATGGCAAACCTCAGGAATGATTCCCTTTAAGGAAAAATTCTTATGGTTTAACCGGGAATCGAACCCGGGGATATTTTTAATATCGTTATGGGATTTAATAAAACTCTCAAACAATATTAAAAATAAAAATATATAAGACGGTTATAATCCCAATTATATTATAGGGATGCGAAATTATCGTCTCTTACTTTAAGGGAGGAGAAAAGATTACGAGTGTTTGAGAATTAAGTTCTTGGGGGAAAAACTTACGGATCAAAGAGACGAACAGACGGGTGAATAGAGAAGCCTAATAACAGTGAGTTTCATAATCTTCATGAGAAATCAGATATAATAATAGTTAAGTCTCGCAGACTGAGATACTGAGATGGGCAGGACATATAGCATGAATGGGGCATGAAAGAGGGACATGAAATCTTGTATGAAAATCAGAAAGAAAGCGTCCAGTTTTAGGCAAGGAGTGGGGTGGGAAAATAATATTAACCATACTTTGAGGGAGGTGAATTATACAGAAGATGATTGGAAAACTTTAGCTCAGGATAGGGATGTTTGGAGAGCTTATGAACTCGCGACCATAATCTCCGGTTTTATAGTGCCAGTGAGTTATTTAATGATAATAATAGTAATAATAATAATAACAATAATAATAATAATAATAATAATAATATATTCCATCCATAGTAATTCTGCCCGAGGGAAGATCTTTCACTGCAATCATAGCATTTTCATGCTATGCTTTGCAGCTTTACTAGGGAATTATAGGTGTGGTAGCTTTCCATTGCTTTCCACACCGATGAAGGATGATGATGATAATGATAAGATGATGATGGCTGGATGATTTTCGGGGAACGTTGGCCCCTAAGCTTCCTGACATTTGTATTACAGGTGAGGAAAAACCCCGAAAAAAACATCACCCAGGAGCCTGTCCCGACCGGGAATCGAACCCGGTCCCGCTGCGTGACAAGGCAGCACGCTATCTTGAGACCACAGCGGTGAACAATAATATATTAAGTAAATGAAATAGCCTACAGAAAATATTGTTTGTGTAGAAATAAAATATAAGCTATCAATACACACACACAGTATTCAGATCGGTTCCGGTGAACTAGTGGCTTCCATGACTCACTCTGTTCCGGGGTTCGTGGATTGAAACCCGGACTGGGTTCATGGATTTTTAGGGCGAGAAAATCCTTAACATGATCTATTTAGGAAAGGAAATAAAGTCGTGCGCCCCGTTGTGTAGTTTTACGACATTTAAAGGAATCTCAAGTCTGAAGAAAGAGGATTTCAGAGCAAAATTTCACGCCAAGATTTAAATTGCGACGCTAAAGATCTAAACTGTTAAAGAGCGTCCTTAAATATAATATTAACTCATATACACATTTAAAATAGTTAATTAGACAAAACGCAGGTACAGAACAGTCTTAAATACAAAAAAGGAATATTACTATTAGAACATCGCATTCTATTAATTATTATCCACAAGAATGCCCTATCCGCTATACCGATCTGAAAGTGGTAGAGCATACCTTGATCATCATCATCATCCAGTATCATGGCAGCTGTCGCCGTCTTCCTGAAACCAAACGCCATTCCTCTCTGTCCATCCTTCATCTTCTTCCAATCCTCTGATATTCATAGCCACTTGAACTCATTCTATTCTAGTTTTCTTCGGTCTACCTCTCTTCTTCCTTTCCATTGGGATCCATTCTATGACAATTTTAGGCCATCTTTGATCTGACATTCTTTTGACGTGCCATACCACTGTATTTTTTTTCTATAATGTCTATGATTTCCGGTTCATCTTGCACACCCATAATTTCCCTAATTTTTTTATTTCGTATTCTATCCATTCTAGATTGTCCAGCTGATCATCTTAAAACATCCATTTCTGTACTTCTTTTTTTATTTCTCTGGTAGGAATTTGCCAAACTTCAGTACAATATGTTAAAATACTCTGAATTATGGTTTGATATATTTGTAATTTTCTATTTTTTTTTGTAATATTCTTGCTCCGCCAAACAGAGTTCAAAGCATTTATTGCTTGTTCTGTTTGTGCGATTCTATTTTTAATTTCCACTGTGTTATCGCCTGAATGGTCTAATTTTGTTCCTAAATAAGTGAATTCTATACTAGGTTTTAGTTCTTCTCCATTGTTGAAATTTATATTTTCCATTTCTTCTCCTATACACAGATATTTAATGTTCTCTATATGTATTCATATTAAGTCCCCATTTTTCATATTCTTCTTTTTTTTCTAGCATTTCCGTTATGCAAAATGTATTATCTGTGCATGATATACCACTTCTAAACCCAGATTGTTCTTCCATACCTTGATACAAAATATTTTATGACAAATATAAATGCATTTTCCGATAATTCTTCAGATGAAAATTTAACATATCATGACTACATAATGATGAGATAGGCCTATTAACGGAATGCACATATAACTAAGCATGAATCATACACTACAACGTATACAATAAGTAAAATAGAAGAGAAAACAATGCAATCAACAGCAGGACCAAATGATTCTACATGGCAAAACTTTATCATGGCAAGGAGCCTCAAACACATGGTTGATAGTGATATCTGATTAATGGAGTATAATACATATTAAAATTAGTTTACAATAGTATAATAATAGTAGTAGTAGTAGTAGTAGTAGTAGTAGTAGTATTCTTTTTATTTATACTGGTAGAATTGTGGCCTTATATTCCATCAAATGGTCACCCCCTGGAAGAAATAAACGTGGCAGACCAAGATGGAAATGGTAAACCTACGTCAGAACAATAATGGAGGATAGGAATTTGGAGGAGGGAGATTGGAATGATAGAGATAAATGGAAACTGAAGATGGCAAACCTATAAGTGGGGGAAAACCGAAGAAGAAGAGAAGAAGAATATTCCATCAACCAGTGAAGTAAAATATACAGGAAATTTATTTATACATAGTAATTATCTTTGAAACTAATTTTAAGTACTAGGCTGGTCAAGTTGCTCTATAAATGAAAACCTATAGGAGGCAGAGCTGTTGGAAGACCAGAGATCAGATGGGAGGATGACACAATGAACGATCTAAAGAAACTGAAAGTGACTAATTTGAATATGGCAAGAGACAGATTGACATGGAGGATTGTTGAGAAGGCTAAAAACTTTAACTTTTGAAGTTTGTCGCGTTCTTAGGATGATATGAAATATAAAAATATGTTAAACATAAATATTGGAATAACTCTGTTTAATCTCTCAACTTATAGATACTTTTACATGTCAATCAGCAACCGTTCCTTACAGTGGCACACCTGTTGGGTCAGGGATTTTAAGCTTTGGATCACGCAAGGATATGGAGGATCTCCCCGAATGAGTGATCAGCTCAATATCGGGGCTTCCTCCGAGACAAAACACACCATTCACACACACATTCATACTAAACATGGCGAATGTGATAATGATGATTATGATAGCCAGATGATGTTCGGGGACAGTTTGGGCCGTAAAGTTTCCTGACATTTGTCTTACGAGTGAGAAAAAAAACCACCGAGGAAACTTGTCCCAACATGTGATCAAACACGGGCCCGCTGCATAGGAGGCAGCGATGCTACTCTGAGACCACAGCGGTGGACAAAATAAATAATATAATTATTTTAAGTACTATGTCCCGCGCCGTAGCCGAGTGCTTTAAGGCATAATGTCTTCTTGGTGCAGAGCAGGGGATTTACTTGTGCTGCTTCGAGTCCCACGGGTGGACAAATTTTCTTATGGAATTTCGGCCAGTATGGGACCGGTCCCCCCCCCCCCAGCATCGTATGGAATTTGGGTAGCTTCAATAAGTAGTAGCTCCAGATTTGAGAAAACCAACTATAACGGCTGATGGACTATACATGCTGATCACATATCACCCCTATACCCATCGACTTCTATAAGTAGATGTGAGACCAGGAGCCGACTGGTAGGCCATGGGCCTTCTAGGCTTGTCGCGCCATTAAGTTTTTATACTAAATAGTGTATACAATTAGCTATAACCAGAAAGTCGAGGGTTCGAGTCCCGGTTGGAGTCAGGATTTTTAAACTGACCCAACCTTCTGGTGGGCACCATGGCCTTGGGATCGACTCAGCCTCTAACTGAAATCAGTACCAGACGTTTGTTCTAGGGATAAAGTCAGTCATCGCGCAGGGCTGACAACCCGCCTGACTCAAGTGTCGATTGTCTAGAAAAAGTGGGAGCCTAAACCTCCTACTACCCAAGGGTCTCCTATAGCCTGTAGTGAGATCACTTTACTTTTACATTAGTTATAAATAAATGTACAATTAATTTGTAATTTGTCAAGTAAATTAATAGCAATGCTGTAAAAAAGACACTATTAGGATATATATAAAGAGGGAGCTGTCAATCAGCAGCCTCCTTCAAGCAACAATATATTGATATGTTTATGGAGTTCTATTGTAGTGCCACTTTTTACAGCATTGCCATGATATATACATATATATATATATAATATATAATAATAATAATAATAATAATAATATATAATAATAATAATAATAATAATAATAGCTTTATTTACCTGGCAGAGTTAAGGCCTTAAGGCCTTGTCTACCACTCAAACCAGGTTTAAAAAAAAAATACAAACAAAAAATAGTCTTAAGTCTAAATTACAATATATATCTATAAATATAAACGATTACAAGTTATGAATACAATACAATTAATATTTATAATGTATTTTGATTTACTCTAAATTTAACGAATTAAATATATATATATATATATATATATATCCATCCATATAATTCTGCCTGAAGGCAGGTCCTTCACTGCAATCATAGCATTTTCATGCTATGCTTGCATCTTTACTAGGGGATTGTGTAGGTGTGGTAGCTTCCCGTTGCTTTCCACGCCGGTGAAGGATGATGATGATGATAATGATAAGGATGATGGCCATATGATTTCGGGGACCGTTTGGGCCTTTAAAAGTTTTCCTGACATTTGCCTTACAGGTGAGGAAAAACTCCGATAAAAACTGCCCCGACCGGGGATCGAACCCGGGCCCGCTGCGTGACAAGGCAGCACGCTACCTCGAGACCACAGCGGTGTACTATATATATATATATATATATATATATATGTATTTGTGTATGTGTGCGCGCGCGCATGCGTCCGTGTGTGACACTTGCAGTACAACACTGACAAAATGTGCAACGCAACATGAATTCATAAATTCACAAAACGGGTTAGTATATTGCCAAAACGGTCCCTAACACAGCTAAGATAATTTTATTTAATCACTCTCTTAACATCCCAGGTAATTAGCGGTCTAATTCAAATCTGGATGTGGAAGGACCGATTGCATTATCTCACGCGCAGAGAACACCATAACATATCATTGAACTATATTGTTAAATGAAAACTGAATAATAAAGAGAGAATGTGTTATACTTCTCAACTTAACAGATTTTATATCAAGTCCCTATGCTCTGAATTAAGATCTTCAGTTTACATAATTAGGAGTGCTAACGAATACGCCGGCGCGTGCGCTGCTATACTTACCGGGAATCTACTTATCTTGGCATCAGTGAGTTGAAAGATAAAAATGGTCATTGCGAGTTATCCATAAAAGTATAGACATATGTGTCGCGAACTTTTTGTGCAGAGTTGTTTTAGATATTTCAATTCTGTGTACATTAATTTGTGTATATTCTTGTTTTAGGCAGCGTAAGCCATTTAAAGGTCTAAAAAGCAACTTTTTAGTACACATGTAACTTTTTTGTTTTAACTCCGGTTCTATAGGTACATACACTAATATGTTATACACTTAATCTTTTTTTTTTTTTGATCCCACTACAGGCCTCAGGAGGCCCTTGGGGTAGTAGGAGGTTAAGGCTCCCACTTTTTTGGACAATCGGCACTTGATGTCAGCCGGGTTGTCAGCCCTGCGTGACGGCCGCCTTTTACCCCAGAACAAGCGTCTGGTACTCATTTCAGTTAGAGGCTGAGTCGACCCCAGGGCCATAGTGCCGCCAGAAGGTTTGGGTCAGTTTAAAAATCCTCCACCGGGACTCGAACCCTCGACCTTCCGACTTGTAGCGCAGTGCCTTAACCACTACGCTACGGCGTGCCCCATACACTTAATCTACCCACAACAATTCTCTAAATATTCGTGTCAAACCCCCATTTAAATCGGTCTAGTAGTTTTTGAGTCCATGAAGGACAGGACAGACTCGCACTTCATTTTTTTATATAAAATAATAAAAACACATGATGCAATCAGATGATTGCATGATTGCAATGATTCGAAATGACATTTGATGATCGATTTTCATCTGTGTAGCTGGTTTTGTTTCCGAAGTTAATGTTTATAGCGTAGTAAAAGTAAGTAAGTAGTTGATAGCTATTTTTTTTCTACCTTTAAATTCTGGGGACCATTTATAGGCCTGAGAAAACTATACAGAGTAAAAACCATCTCTACTGACAAATTTTTAGAAATTGTTCAGAGATATTGGCTGAATTACATATAACAAACCCATGGTCTCATATTATACAGAAATTTAATATTAATATATTACACATCTTTTTCCGTCTCTTATAAACCACCTCACATGAATGGCTAGATACTAGAACATATGATGGATCAACACATTCACAATAGAACGCCACCAGCAGGTTCTCTATACTGAGAAACCATCATAGTTGAATGCAGGCTTGCATGGCTAGTAATCATAATATTAAGAGATTCCCGGTCTATGGGCCGTGGTCCATGACTGGTGTTTCTTCCAGATGTTTCTCCCTCAACTGCGGAGAGCTTCTTCAGTCGCGAGTACTTTTAAGTAATATTCCCTTATCTGAGACTGTGAATGTCGAGCCTCCGATCAGGAACATCACCTAGAAGTACTCTCCACTGAAGATGCCCTCAGCAGTTGAGGGAGAAACGTCTGGAAGAAACGCCAGTAAGGACCACGATCACATAGCCCGGAATCTCATAATATTAATATAATGATTGCTCTTGAAAAATAAAGCCAGGAATGTCTCTATAATGAAATTATATAAGACAATGGCAGTTCCTATTATTATTTATAGATCCTAAACATGGGCAGTGACAACATAACAACCTGCCAGAATACAACTTGCTGAAATGAAATCCTCAGGACCAATAGAATATCAGAGAACAGATAAAAAATACAACACAGAAATAAGACAACTAAAAGTAGAGGAATTAAACACCAACAATTGTGAAATACAGAACGAACTGAAAGAACACTTAGCAAGGATGACTGAGAATAGAATTCCAAAATTAGCATACAACTATTCACCACGAGGAAGAAGAAGTTTGGGAAGACCAAAGAAAAAGATGGAAAACAGCAGCAATTTGGAGCCGGAACAGGCTAGTAAAAAAATAAACATAAACCCTGCGAAGAAGAAGAAGATTAACTCTAAGAATTTATAGGACTTGTTCAAGAATATAGTACTTGAAAGGGTAAAAATTCACCCGAAATATATGGCCTAAAAGTTATTATTTTCTTCTTAGTATTTCTAATAACTTTAGTACTTTATATCAGACTGGGAGGGCAGACCGCGATCTGAAAGATGTATTGCGATGTCCCAGTATATTACGGAGATGCTAATTCTACGGTGTTATGTAAATTGTAGGTCGTATTCCGGATCCGACACATCAAGTTCTGCTCCCATTACACATTCCGCCATTTTTTGGTTGGCCATTGGCCGCGAAGAGGGCTACAACCCTCATGTTGGCCCTTTCTGCACTTGTTTTTTTATTGTTCAGACACCGGAGTCATGTGACAACACTCTGGTGTGCTCCACTAGATCCCCGCAACCACATATTTTCAACCTGTTGGCGCTAATCAAACCATTTTTTCCCAACGTGGGATGAGGAGAAGGGTGACATGAAACGAATGAATGAAACATGAAGTTACATGGTGGTATGAAGGGGGAATTAAAAGTGTTAGTGAGATCAAATTCAGGAAACGGGATAACTCCGAGAAAACCCCAAAACATTCCGGTAGGCCAACCGCTAACACCCCTCTGGAACCTTCATAATACCTACATCTGCAAAATGAATTTAATGTATGTAGAGTACATATGATTAGATTTTTAACTAAGCTGCTTTAACAGCTAAGGTCATCAGCATCACAAATCAATTCTGGGCGTGAAAGAGTTGATATTTTGTACAGAGGTATTTAATGTCAGGCTTCATGTTCTTTCGTCCCGCGCCGTAGCCGAGTGGTTAAGGCTAAGGCAGGAAACCTTGGCGCAGAGCTACGGGACTTGCGCTGGTTCGAGTCTCCATGGGGGAAGAAATTTTCTCATGGTATTTCGGCCAGTATGGGACCGGTTCCCACCCAGCATCGAGAGGCATTTGGGTAGCTACATTAAGTAGCGACTCCAGGTTGAGAAAACCAGCTATAACGGCTGGGGGACTCGACATGCTGACCACATGTCACACGTATACGGGCTGGTGATCATCTACCTCGGTGATTGACACATGTGGATGTGACGCCAGCAGCCGGCCTTCTAGGCCTGTCGCGCCAGGAGTTTTTTTTCATGTTCTTTCGCATTGTAAATTTATTATACAAACCAATCGATTTACTTCCGTTCCATAGAAAACCATTCTCCAGATTTGTATGCTCTGAAAAATCAGAACATCAATACCAGATGCGAACATGTTAACCACTAGTTCAATAGATCGACTTAATATCTGACACATTTGCATAAATGTACTGTATAATAAAGTACTGAAGAGCTGTTTTCTTACATCAAGACACTCCGCCAATATCCCTGAAGTTTGATGGAAGATTTTTCCCACCTATGTAGATAATTGTAACTAATTCACTGACACTATCGAACTCGTAGGTCCATGGCCGTGCGGACATAAGATCTCCATACATCCCTATCCTAAGCTAATATTTTCCAATCATCCCTGTATAATCTACTTCCCTCAAATAATGAAATAATGATTAATGTTTTGTGCCACCTTATTCTTGGTTACCAACTGGACGTTTTTCCTCTGGTTATCCTACATATCTTTCATTCCCCATTCGTACCACATGTTGTGGCCATCACAGTGTACGATACTTAACTGTTCTTATTATATCTGGATTCCTATAAAGACCTCGCAGCTCACTCTTATGTAGTCTTCTCCATTAACCTGCCTGTTTCTCTTTGGTCCAAAAATGTTCCTAAGAACTTCATTCCCAAATACTCGTAATCTCCTTTTCTCCCTTAAAATAAGAGTCTGTTTCGCATCCATATAATATAACTGCGAGAATAACAGTTTTTATATATGTTCAGTTTAACGTTTTTTTAAAAGGAGTTGGGATGGCAAGAGTCCCTGTAATACATAATAACATGCATTTCCAGAATAGAGCCTATATTTAATTGTGCATCTCATTCCTATTTATAATTATTGTTCCTAGGTATTTGAATTCGGTCACTTCTTCAAAATTTCCCTCATTTATCAATAACTGCCCATTTCCATTATATAATGCATTTCTATGTGTATTTACTTCCAGTCCCAATTTCTTAGTGTCACTCAATAGAGTGTACACCAAATTAAAAGCAGAAACCCGTTATAGAATTCTCTATAATAACAGCAGATCCCATTTCTATGCCTGTTTCAGGTTATGCACCAATGAGTCCACACCCAGGGTACGCAATGGCAAGCGTTCAGGCGGAGTATCCTGCCAACAGCTACACGCCATATCCCACCGCTGCCTATTCATGTGGAGGAGGTGGTGCCGGTTATCCCGGTGCGATCCCCACCAGCTATCCGACTCCGGCGTCTAGCGGATACTCTCCAAGTCCTTGTTACAGCATGCCTCCGCCTCAACACCCACCTCCGCAGCTAGAAAAGGCTCCCACTAAAGACGACGGGTAAGTACTTGCAGCTTATCAGAGAAGTATGACGTAATCGAGCTTCTTTAACAGACCAATTTATTTATGCGTATCGGGAACATTTACCTAAGTCATTAAGATGTTTTATTTAAGTTAGCCAAAAGCAGAGAAGCGGATATTGTAGTTAATTTCTCAATCTCTTCACCACTGACAAGACAACGTTCAGATGATCCTCTTCTTGTGCATACTTCATTCAATTTTGAAATATTACTTCTAAATATTGGAGTGTGAAAGAGTGAATGCATCATTGCAAACTGCTTGACTTTACATACTGCACCAACTAATATCCAAAACTGATTACTGACCTGGTACTCTAAAACTTTGTTCACTAAAAGGTATTTTTTGTCAATATTACTTTTTTGCACGATTGTGCATTCTGTCGTACTTACAGGAATGGCTGCCATGATTGAAATTTCAATTTCCTAAATTTCGGAGTTCCATCCATCCATAGTAATTCTGTCCGAGGGCAGGTCTTTCACTGCAATCATAGCATTTTCATGCTATGCTTTGCAGCTTTACTAGGAAGTTATAGATGTGATAGCTTCCCGTTGCGTTGCTTTCCACACCGGTGAAGGATGGTAATGATGATGATGATGGCCGGGTGATTTTCGGGGAACGTTGGGCCCTAAGCTTCCTGAAATTTGTCATTACAGTTGGCGAAAAACCCCGCAAAAAAACCTCATCCAGGAAGCTTGTCCGACGACCGGGGATCGATGACCCGCGGTCCGCTGCGTGACAAGTCAAGCATGCTAATCTCGAGACCGAACCAAGCGGTGGAGTTTTCTGGGTTAGCCAACTTATAAATGGGCTCTAGGCTGTTAATATTACAGATTACCTACCTAGGGTCCTTGAAGTAAAATAATTGCCCTTTATGTATACTATCAACAAAGTATATACAAAAATATATCCAAAAGGCTAGTGTTTGAAACAAATCACTGCATTGTAAATTAACTGAACGGTATTTGAAACAATATAAAATAATTAAATTATTACTTGCCGCCATCTTAATCCATGATTGCTTCACGGCCTGCCTGTATTCTGAACTAAATTATTTTCGAAATTTACCGTATCATACAAGTTCCCAGACTGCCTAACATCAAGCATGTTGTTTGATAATGAACGCAAATATGTTCGCAACCACAGACTTTGAGGTGAAATGGATTATTACTATTATTTATGTAAGGTGGAGAAACGACCATCGGTTGCAAAAAAATATTAACAACACACGTTTGTGAAATGTTTTTACAGAATGTCGGAAATTAAAAAACTTCGCTCTCTTCGCTGTCTATAATAATTTCCTCGCTTCTGTAAAAACCGCTTCCCTCCCTCGCACTGTGATATACTATTGTCATAATCGCTGTTTTAAATTTGTTTCTCAACTTTGGGCCGACTTAAAACTGTTCTTTTTGCAAGAGTTTTGCAAGTTGTGGATCATCGGAATTAGGGTCTAACGTCTAGAACATTTAAAATTAAACCTTCTTCTGGGTCTTCTCCAAGTATTAGGCCCCGGGTTCTTCGTCCCTCATTGGGATATAAT
Source organism: Diploptera punctata (assembly GCA_030220185.1). Classification (NCBI taxonomy): domain Eukaryota; kingdom Metazoa; phylum Arthropoda; class Insecta; order Blattodea; family Blaberidae; genus Diploptera; species Diploptera punctata. The sequence continues at coordinate 48,185 of JASPKZ010000588.1, read as the reverse complement.
TATAAACAGCTTTGGGGTCATCCGTATTTGTGAAGTCCTTCTTTCAAGATGGTGTATTCCCAAATTTTATTTGGTACTGTTTAATATATTCCAAAATTTGCGTAGTCTTCAATTCTTTTAAGATATCGGTGTTCCTTTTCCGATCCCATCTGGTGTAACCCGCTGTTCTTGCGCATGAATCTCATTTCACAAGCCGTTATTCTGCTTTCATGTTGTCTTTTTAGTCTCCATGCTTCATTACCATAGGTCAACACTGGTCTAGCCAAAGTGTTATATAAACGTAATGTGGTGTTTTTTTGTACAAGGGATGGTTTCATAACTTGATTAATAATTCCTAAACTTTTATTATAACTAATAATTTTTTCAGGGATATCCTTTTCATCCCAGATAGAGAGATAATATCCAAGATATTTAAATTGATTAGATCTCTCTAAAATTTTATTCTGGAGACAGATATTACTTTGTATGGGGTCCTTCCCATGAAATGCCATACTTTTAGTTTTGTTAATTGATATTTCCATATTAAATTTGGTACCTATTTTTTGTAAATTATAAATTGATCGTTACAAATAATTTTCGGAAAGTGCCAGAAGAGCTAAATCATCTGCGAAAAGAATAGCATCGAGCTTGAGGTTCCTATTGAAGGGTATATATCCTCGTTGTGTTTTCCTCCATTCATTTATTAATTTATTCATATATATATAATGAAAAGCACCGGTGAAAGTCCACATCCCTGTCTTACTCCAGTGAAATCCTGTAATATCAATAACGTAAGTCTAGGGCAAGTAAAATCACTAAAATATTTAGGTTTTATTATAAATAGTAACAACATTGGTAATACAGATGAAGATATTAAAGAAAGAATTGCACTAGGAAATAATGCATATTATGCCAATCTCATCATCATCATCATCCGGTATCATGGCAGCTGCCGCCGTCTTCCGGAAACCAAACGCCATTCCTCTCTATCCATCCATTGATCTTCCTCCATTCCTCTGATATTCATAGCTGCTTGTACCCCTTCTATCCAAGTTTTCTTCGGTCTTCCTCTCTTCCTCCTTTCCATTGGGATCCATTCCATAACATTTTTTTGGCAATCTTTGCTCTGGCATTCGTTTGACATGACCATACCACTGCAATCTTTTCTTTTCTATAATGTCTATGATGTCCGACTCCTCTTGTACACCCATAATTTCCCTTATTTCTTTATTTCGTATTCTATCCATTCTATATTTTCCAGCTGATCTTCTTAAAATGCCAATCTCTCACTATTAAATAATACATTAATTACAAAAAATGCTAAAATAGAGTATATAGAATATAATAAGACCAATAGCGAATGATGCATGTGACTCCAGCAAACAACAGTTATTAATATTAGAAGGAAAACGTTGATACGAATTTTATGCCCGATCTAACATATTGATAGCGCGCTGTCAATTAAAAATAATATGAAACTAAATAATTTAACTAAAAATGAAACCATTGTTAATTTTATTATTTAGCTCTGAGACTAGCATGGTTTGGACATGTTAACAGAATACCAAATGAAAGATCTGACAAAAATAATATTTAAATGGCAACCAATCTCCAATAAGATTACGTGGTAGACCTAACAATAGATGTGAAGATGATATAAAGAATATCAAACGAATGGATATCAAGAATTTATCAACCGTCAACCTACGTCTAAGGACGTAAACGCTGGAGACATTTTGATGAGAAGGCCAAAACCTGCAAGTAGAGGGTTGTAGTGCCTATTGAAAAATGTTTAAAAATTATTCTTCTTTATCATCCAGGGATTAAGCCTGTTGGCTCGTTCCAGTTTCATGAAAGCTGGAATTGTTAAAATTGTTCAGACCATCTTCTGCGTGGGCGTCCAACATTTATCCTTCCATGTGGTTTATAGTTTAGCAATAATTACATTTAAAAAAATAAAATTACTTCTAAATATTTAACAAGAATTGTTCTCTCTACACTAACAGTAATTACACTGGTCAACATGATTTTTGTCTCGTGAGTACTAATAGTTGTACTTAATGCAGTTTTTTTTATCGTGTTTTCAAATATGTATGCGGAATTTCTCCATCGCCCACAGCTTTTTTATTTCAATTTCAATTAATGGATTTAAATAATTGTTTTCTTCAATAAACGTTTTTTCGTCCATTTTTCCATTGTAAAATAACACCAAGTGAGCTAACTCAAATGGTTTCAGCTATGGAAAAGATATATCAAGGCAAATGGAATCCTAATATGCTGGCCGATTATTGTTGGATCATCAAGAGGGATACTCCACAGGCTAAATATAGAACAAAATCGTTATTTCTTACTTTCTAGGTGAGTCCGAATGTTCGAATATTATGTAGTTACGAATGTAGAAAATATTAAAGTGTTTGAAATTATAAATCTCTCGGAAACCTTGCGTGATGGAGAAAAGCCGATATCATATTTGAATTCAGGAGAAAACATACTATCAGAATCACATATATTTCTTTCTGATTCAAAAAGTTTTTTTTTGTTGCTCAGTGTTGTTTATTTTTAAAACTAACTACTAATACAGCTTGCTGTAATACTGATTTACGATCACCAATGCTTAACCTAAAAATAATATAAGTTCGAAATTCGCTTGTTGATTCCAAAGTTTTTTATGATAATTTTTTTCACCAATTATTTTCTAACTTTTTTATCTACTACGATAGAAACAATATTACTATGTGAATTTATTTTAATTAATCTGAAATAGTTTCTTTAAAAATATTAATTATATTATTGTGAAACACTTTTAAAATAATGTTATTGAAATTCTGCTGCTGCAGATAATTTAGTTGGATAACATATTTATTTTCAGCTCCATTATATGTTATAACATTTCACTGAGTAACAGTGAATTAGATAGAGTGAAGAGTTTGAGGAAGCAAACTGCAATTTTAACGATTTTGTTAAACTTAAAAGTTTGTTTCCATACTGAAGTATTATTGAAAAATTTGAACCTTAAAAAGGATCTCTTTTAATAGCCAAATCAGAATTTCTACCTTGAAAATTGTATCCTTTATAGCTTTAGAATTACTCTTAGCAATCTAGTGTAATTGAAGTGAGATTTTCTCTGGAGCAGTAGATACAAAATGTTGTGTGTGTATTTAGAGAGGGGGGTTTGTTGAAGGGGAAGGGAACGTCGCTTTTGTACAATGTAAGCCTTGCTTTAACTCATGTGTATATAGGACGCCAACCTGCTGCAGGAATGGGAATCTAATCCATTAGGAGTAACAGTGATAGTGACGAAGGAGAGTGTCGTGACAAAGACGAAGACACCCCCTTCCATAAGTACTTTCTCAAAAAAAGGGTAGAATCTAAGAAATCGGTGTTGTAAGAAAAAAAAATGTATATATAAATACATTGGAGTTACTTTTCTTCATAAAAGGTATTCAAGTTACTTTTGTAAACTTACACAAGATAGCTTATCGTATCATTTTCTTCTCTTTCGTTAAATTAAATTTCTTGGTTGCTAAGAAGAATATTGTAAACTGGAATAGTTTATGGATTTAAACATGTTTTACCTACATTTAATTATTCTTCCCCTTCGAAAGTATCAAAACATAGGGTGGGCTATAGCTTCCATTAAATAGATTTCCATTCCAAACTATGCCTTCTCTTAAACCAAATTATCTTTCCTGGTAGGAAAAAAGTATAGGCCTATTATGAACTGGATTAGTTTGTGTATTCAATATTTTTTTTACCTTAGATTTAATTCTTCTTCTCGGCGTTATTGTTGTTATTATTGATTTTGTTCTTCTTATTTTACTGAATACCGAAGGAATGCAGCTATTGAAGTGTTAAAGATTTTAGGTGAGGTGGTATATTGAAATATGTTGATCATTTTTAATAAGTACCAATATCCGAAAATGATGCGTTTTCACACTACGACTAGTTAATTATGTCGCAAGATCAGTATTAGTTCGAAAGATTTGAAGACTTGTTACGTGACAACACCTCACAGGTAAGGAATCTGTGATACGTAGCTTCGCAACGGAATGTGTCTGCAACATGACGGAGCTCCAGCTCACTTCCTTGCCGATGTGAGGGCACATTGGAATACCACGTATCCAGTTCGATGGATTGGCAGAGGGGACCAGTCCTATGGTCTCTGAGATCACCTCATCTTAACCCTCTCGAGTACTTTTTGTGAGGCGACATGAAACAGCCTATCAGACTCCAGTGCTACCTTTCCGATTTAGTGCAAAAAAATGCATACAGTATGCACACACACACACACACATACATAGTTATTTTTTTCGCGGACGGCCGCTGTAGCGTTAATACACACACACATACACACCTAAGAGTTAGGAGTTTCATTTACATTAAAAGTGTTATTGTGCAGTTCAATATAACTTGATTTAATCTCTATTAATTTTAAAAGGACCTAATTGAGAATGATATTATTTTAAATATAATTACCTTTCTGTATTTAGTATAAATGTAATGAGAATTATTGTAGTCGTTTGACATACACACACACACACTCACTCACACACACACACACACACACACACACACACACAGATTATATATATATATATATATATATATTACATGTTGTATTGTAGATTCTCGCGGTTATAAGTATAATTAAGAAAGTTTTCTTGGGTTTTCCGCGTCATGGATTCAAGGATGGCCTCTGACCACTGATTCTGACGTTTCTACATGATCCTACATGACTTTAACAAAGAATGTATCATCATAATAAAATATGGAATTATCATTCCTTGATAATGGCATGCGGGATCATGTCGAAACATCAGAGTCAGTGGCCAGAGGACATTCCTTGATAATGGCATGTGGATCATGTCGAAACGTCGGATCAGGGGCCAGAGGGCATTCCTTGATAATGGCATATGGGATCATGTCGAAACGTCGGATCAGGGGCCAGAGGACATTCCTTGATAATGGCATATGGGATCATATCGAAACGTCGGATCAGGGGCCAGAGGACATTCCTTGATAATGGCATATGGGATCATGTCGAAACGTCGGAATCAGTGGCCAGAGGCCAACCTTTAATCCATGACGCGTAAAACCCAAGAAAACTGTCTTAATCATATATATTGACGCTATAGCGATCTCACTTCTTGTTTTCTTTCTCAACTAAACTCAGAGTGTAACCATAAATTAAAAAGTAGGTCAGAGTTATTTAAGATCCAATATAGGATCATTTGAAGTGGTGGTTAACCTGAAGCGATTTTTTTTAAATCGCTCTAGAAACCGAGCGATTAAGGTAGGAAGCCTTGGCGCAGAGCTACGGGACTTGCGCTGGTTCGAGTCTCCATGGGGGAAGAAATTTTCTCATGGTATTTCGGCCAGTATGGGACCGGTGCCCACCCAGCATCGTGAGGCAATTGGGTAGCTACAATAAGTAGCGGCTCCAGGTTGAGGAACCAGCTATAACGGCTGGGGGACTCGACATGCTAACCACATGTCACCCCTACACTGGCTGTTGATCATCTACCTCTGTGATTGACACATGTGGATGTGAAGGGCCAGCAGCCGGCTGGTAAAAGGACAACCGCTGAAAAGTGGAAAGACCCTCAATCGGATCTCAAAGTAACTCTGAGTGTACTATTGAAATAAAATAATAAATATATTCTCCGAAAATCAGCGATATCAGACAATTAAGAGTGAGTTTTTATCTGAAAGCAAATATTTAAAAATCTCTCTAGCTGCCACCATGTTTGTTTTTGTCGCAATATAACTGGATACGTACGATTTAATTAATAAAATACATGGTGGTCTCAAGGTAGCGTGCTGCCTTGTCACGCAGCGGGCCCTTTTCGATTCCCGGTCGGGGCAGACTCCTGTATGAGGTTTTTCGGGGGTTTACCTCACCTGTAAAACAAATGCCAGGAAGCTTAGGGTCCAACGGTCCCCGAAAATCATCTGGCCATCACTATCATTCTTATCATTATCATCATCATTCATCGGTGTGGAAAGCAAAGGGAAGCTACCACACCTATAATTCCCTACTAAAGCTGCCAAGCATAGTATTAAAACGTTATGATTGCAGTGAAAGACCTGCCCTCGGACAGAATTGCTATGGATGGATAGATGGATATTCTGTAAACCAGCAAAAGTATATAAATTTAACTTTTCGAGAAAATTTGTTATTTTTCGCGATTCCTGCGTGCCTGACTTTTCTTATTTTGTCTTACTTTTCTATAATTGTTGGAATATTTTTTTCTAAATATTATATATATATATATATATATATATATATATATATATATATATATATAAAGTGTTGCAGGACCTCAGAGACAATCTTTTAGGAAAAATAGGTATTACAAAGGGGATAGTTTTATGTTAAGGAATCCAAATATGCCACGTTGTTTAGGCGTTCATTGCATTTATTAATTTATTTTATTTATTAACAACATGCTTCATTACAGAGAAATACTATATTGATACAATTGGAGGATCGACCGTTCAGTTCATCTATGAGGTAGAATTCTGTCTGACATAATCAAGGAGATGATTGACTTTCGGCAAATCAGCTGAGCTCTGGTGGTAGCTCGAGCTTCATATACTATACTTTTGACATGCCCCCAAATAAATAATGGGGCACGCCGTATCGTAGTTGGTTAAAGCAGTGCGCAAGCCGGAAGGTCGAGGATTCGAATGCCAGTAGGGGCAGGATTTTTAAAGTGACCTAATTCTTCTGGCGGCACGATAGCCCTGAGCCGATTCAGCCTCTAGCGTAAATTAGTACCAGCGTATTGTTCTGGGGGTAAATGAACCCGTCACGAAGATCTAGCAAACCGGCTGACATCAAGTGTCTATTGTGTGGAAAAGTTGAAGCCTTTACCGCCTACTACACCGGGGGACTCTTAAGGCCTTGTAGTAGGATAATTTTACTTTTTTTTTACCCAAATAAGAAATCGGGGAGCGTTAAGTCAGGTGAACACTCTATAAAAAATCAACAATTGATGCAATGTGCATTAAGTCATTTTCCCTACAATAGCCGAATGTTTGTTCTTTCTCCTTCATTTATTAGCTACAAGGTTCAGGTTCAGGCTAGGTTCAGGTTAGTTTCAGATTAGGTTTAGGTTAGTTTCAGGCTATATACAGGTTAGGTTCAGGTTGAGTTATGATCGTTAGGTTATGTTACGTAAGGTTCGGTCAGGTCCGGTCAGTATAGGTCATGTTCGGTCACGTTGGGTTGGTATAGTACAGGTTAGGTCATTTAAGCGTTCAAAAAGCAACTGTTTACGTTTTTTTTCACTACAAAGGGTAGTTTTTAAAGGTGTAGGAGTTGAGTATCACAACTCTCTTATAGCCTATGTTCATCCCGGGATTCCCCTGAATATTTTGCAAAAAGCTCCATCAAACATCGGATGATCAGTATGGCAGAGCATAAAATACGAACAAACATTCATCATTTACATATTAGATATACAATGCAGCTGAAACCTAGACTCTCAAAAAGAAAAAGAATATATATATATATATATATATATATATATATATAATCAGCAAGATCTCATTACTTTTGAAAATAAAATGTTATACTTTTTTTTTACTTTTAAGAAAATAAGACATGGCGAATAATTACTTGAGATAATTAAGACTGCTACATCAAGCCGGATGTGATAGTAATGATGAAAAGTAGAAAACTAACATACTTGGTGACGTAATAATGTTAAGAGAACACAGGATTGACAAACTAAAAAAAAAGAAGAGTAAAGTCATCTTATAACAGGCCTCGAGAGGCCCTTGGGTTAGTGGGAGGTTAAGGCTCCCACATTTTCTGGACAATCGGCACTTGATGTCAGCCCTTACCCCCCAGGACAAGCGTCTGGTACTCATTTACATTCGAGGTTAAGTCGACCCCAGGGTCATGGTGCCGCCAGAGGGTTTGGGTCAGTTTAAGAATCCAGACCCCACCGGGACTCGACCCTCGACCTTCCGGCTTGTAGAGTAGTGCCAAAACCGCTACACTACGGCGTGTCCCCACTGTCAAACTAAGCTATGAATAATTTATTCATGAGATAAAGCACCTTGGGCAGCCCAAAACTATAGTAGGAAAGACAGGTGTATCGTGATCGCACGCGGTTAGGAGTGTGTTGTGGAAAAAGCAAAAAACCAATTTCAGTTTCAACTAATCCCAAATTTATTGATTTACTGATTACACTGGTCAACATGACTTTCGTCTCATGAGTACCAATAGTTGTACTTAGTGCAGTTTTTGTATCGTGTTTTCAAATATGTATTCGGAATTTCTCATCACCCACAGTTTTTTTTATTTCAATTTCAATTAATGGATTTAAATAATTATTTTTAATAAACGTTTTTTCGTCCATTTGTCCATTGTAAAACAAAACCAAATGAGCTAACTCAGGAGATTTCAGCTATGTAAAAACATATCAAGGCAAATGGAATCCTAATATGCCGGCCGATTATTGTTGGACCATCAAGAGGGATGCTCCACTGGCGAAATATAGCAGAAAATCGTCATTTCTTAATTTCTAGGTGAGTCCGAATGTTCGAATATTGTGTAGTTACGAATGTATAAAATATTAAAGTGTTTGAAATTATAAATTAATGTCTCTCGGAAACCTTGCGTGATGGAGAAAAACCGATATCATATTTGAATTCAGAAGAAAAAATACTATCAGAATCACATATTTTTCTGAGACAAAAAAAAGTTTATTTTTTGTTTTTCAGTGTAATTAAAATTGGAGCTCCATACAATTCGGATCTCTTTTAATTTACTGTGGAGATTTTACTGCTGTTATTTTTTTGCAAATTTCTTTGTCGGCATTGTTCTTTTTGACAACTTTTTACATGGTGTTTTATTAACAGGACAGACAATAAGATTGGATGTGAATATAATTTGTTACAGTTCGTCGATAAGATTAACATTGATAACCCCGGCAGCAGACGAATGTTTATGTAAATTAACCCTCCCCCCGCATTGTTTATGTAAATTGGTTTGGTTCTGTTAACAAGCTCAAGTAGTCCTAATTCCGATATCCTCACACTATTAAATAGCTTTTAACTACATCAGGGATGAATTTCCACGTGTTATTTGCTTCAATACATTATATAAACTGCTATACCTGCAGATATCGTTTAATTATATACAACAAATTATTATTTCAGCTAATGGACATTAAATTTTAAGTACAGTATTTTACGAACAAACTGGGGAACAATACGAGGAAAATGACATAATCCTTCCAGTGATTTTAAATTATGAACATTTCTTCTTCTTCTTCTTCACTTCCTGGTTTAGGCAAGAGTTGCCTAAATATAATAAATATTGTGTGTTATGATGTTAATACTAGTAGTAATTGATAAAAATAGTTAATGAACTGAAGAAGATTTCCGAAATTGATTATCAGGGATCAGAAATGTATGTAGAAATAATAATAATAATAATAATAATAATAATAATAATAATAATAGTAATAATAATAATAATAATATAATAATAATAGTATATATCATCTGATGGAGTTAAGACCGTAAGGTCTTCTCTTCCACTTCACCAGGGTTAAATTATACAGATATTAACAGTTATAAATTATCTACAATTTCATTAATAATACATAATATGCACAGGCTACACAATATGCAAAGAAAGAACAAAATATATTAAAATATTGATCATCATCACCATCCGGTATCATGGCAGCTGCCGCCGTCTTCCGGAAACCAAACGCCATTCCTCTCTGTCCATCCATTGATCTTCCTCTAATCCTCTGATATTGATAGCTGCTTGTACCCCTTCTATCCAAGTTTTCTTCGGTCTTCCTCTCTTCCTCCTTTCCATTGGGATCCATTTCATAACAATTTTAGGCAATCTTTGCTCTGGCATTCTTTTGACATGGCCATACCACTAATACTTTCTTTTCTATAATGTAATTACCTACAAGTTGACTGAATAGTGGTAAAGAGAGTGCAAAATATAAAAGAATAACAAAAAATACCTAAAACATGGTTATATATTATATTGTCTAAGGAAATATTTAATGAGCTTTTTTAACTGTTTTTTGAGTCGGGCATCCCTTGATATAAGGTGAGAAGGAATTCCAGAGTCGAGTGGCTGAAAAAAATGATGGATGAGGAATAGTGAGATATTCGATTTAAAGGTAAAGCTAGAGTTAAATTTTTTTTCTCGACATTTAAGTTATGACGGAAGCGAGTGGAAATATAAATGGGTGAAGAGGTGGACAAAGTGTTGCATGAGAAACCAGAGGCAATGTATCTTTCGCCTGTCTTTCAATCGAAGACAAGATTACATTTAAGATGCTGAAATTATGTGATCTGATTTTCGGATATTGCACATATGACGTTCACAAGCATTATTAACTTGTTCCAGTCTTTGTCCGATTCGTGCTCTGTCGATTAATCGAAATACGGCATAATCGAAGTTTTTTTTCAATGAAGAAGGAAGGACATTTTTCAAACATTTTAAGGAATGAAAGACCTAATATATTTTTTACTAATTTATATTAAATGAACCTGCCAACTAAGATTTTGATCGTAATATACACCGAGATTATTTACAAAGGTTTAAATGGAATATCAGTTGATTTAGATTTATAGAAACTATCGGTGAATCATGAATAATCAAATTTTAATAGACTTTGATGATAGGTAACGATAGTTTGCGACTTCTCAGGATTTAAAATAACGTTTGTTTGTTTCGTCCACAATACTATAGAGGCAAGATCTTCATTAAGTTGTTTTAATTATTGTTAATCAGTTCTGGTCAACGATGTATGTTACGGTTATAACTTTTTGGACTTTTATGAAATGAAATATTTCCTGTGCAATGGATGGATGGATGAACTTTTACTTAAAACCATCGAAAAAGGCCTTCATTTCACTGAGATTCAAGAAACGGTCACCCCCAAATATATGTATATATTATATCAATATTTAATATTAATTTGGGGGTGACCTTTTCGTGCAGCTCAGTGAAATGAAGGCCTTTTTTTCAATGTTTAAAGCAAACGTTCATCCATTTATTGCACAGAAAATATTTTATTTCACAAAAGTCCAAAAAGTTATAACCCTAATATATATATAGAGTTTTTAAGGTCATCAGAGTAGATATATTTGCAATGCTTAATGCAGTCAGTGACGTAGTTAATGTATACAGAAAATAAAATTGGACCCCTAATATTGATCCTGATACTCTACTGCCCTCCACGAAAAAAAACTACAATAACATACTGTTGGCGATCAGTGAGGTAGGAGTGAAACCACTGAATCGAATTTTCAGGAACATTCAGTAATTTAGATTTTGACAGTAAAACGTTTGTTTTAACCGTGCCGAAAGCTCTGGAAAAAATAGAGTTGGAATAGTCAATTTCTCTGATCCACAGCCTCACGAATATCCGCAGTAATGTTAATACAGATGCCGTGCTGTAACCAGTCCGAAATCCTGATAGTTCTTGGTAATTTAGATATTCGATAAGTTGTTTTTATAATCCGTTCCAATGCTTTTGATAAGGTAGGTAAGATGATGATAGGTATATAGTGATGAGGGGAAGAAGGTGTATTTACTTTGGGGATAGGACGTACATGTGCTTTCTTCCATATGTTGCAGTTATAATAGAAGCATTAAACTTATGCGTCAAAGTTGGCAAGATAATGTCCAACATTTTGTTAATAAGAGTAATGCTGATACAGTCTACACCTTTGGCTTTATATTTAATTTCCCGCAATACTTTCTTTGTGTTACCAGTTTGACCATGTTACACCGTCCCTGGAACAATTATCGTGGCTTCGTCTAAGAGATCGTAGAACTGTCCATTCCCTATCCCTTCTCTATAAAATACTTCACACACAATCGACTAATTATTTTATCACGCCGCTTCATCAGACTATCCGACACACATAATCTTGACACTCGATCCCATCAGCACATTGTCCTTTATATCCCTCCTCATCACACTGTATATTATTCATTATCTTCTACGGTCTCACTTACCAAAACATGGAATTCCCTTCCGCCCTATGTCAGAGACTGCCAAAGTATAACATCCTTCAAAAACAAACAAACGAATATTATTAATAGCAAACTAACTTATACACCTCACTGGTAGTATTCTTTTAACAATTAATAAATTTAATTATTTATTAAAATATTAAGATTAACAAATATTTTCTTTTGTTTTGTTTTAAATATTGTATAATCGTAAAATTAGTTTTCTATATCTCATTATTTTTCTTTGTTTTTTTTATATACATTAGACAGGGACAGTCTAATATGCCTAGCTTGTATACATATTATTATTAGTTTTAGTCTTAATTTTAACTAACATTAACTGGTTGCATTATAGATCGTAATATAATAGATATTATCTTTTTGATCAAATTTTTACTTAGTATTTAATATTAGATTGTTACATTCTGATGTAATATATGTTTGTCCTGGTAAATGGAAGAGAAGGTCACATGACCTTAACTCCACCAGGCTAAATAAATCTAATCTAATCTAATCTATTTGTGTAAGAAAAGAATATCTTACATAATTTGGGAGCAAGTTCAGTCTGTTTATTGTCAGAATAGTATATTGTAATAGTGTTACGTGTCTTACTGTTTGTAAAAGTATTCGTTCAATCAAGTGTTCAACAGAGACACTAATCCAGTTCCCATTTGTCTGTTCTAATCCTTTACTAAGACTTTTTCCACATTTATATGGATGGAATACCAGGGTAAATTAGTCTATATATATGTCTTAGTTTAACATTTCCTTTAATTGATTTGTTTTGTTCCTTAGTTGTTTGGGGGATTCTCCATTTAACTTATCCGATATATTTTCTAACTCCAATATAACAATACTGCGCATGCCCATCAGTACAAAGAGCTGCGGATACATGCAAGCAGCGATAACTCACCATTGAACCACATATCAATTATTATCGTTGCCTAGTAGGCTATCGCTCCTTGTCATAGATTTATGAAGAGGGTTACCGCTGATGGGGATTATTTCCTGTCTTGACCACTCTGGTTAAGGTATTTTTTTTTACGTATTTAGACACATTTAAAATGTAACACTTAACCTAATTCAATTACTCTAACCTAGGGTGGATCTCATGAAACGCCCCCCCTTTATTTTTTGTCTTATGTATTTGGACACATTTAAAATGTAACGAACATAAAAGCTAACTAACTAACTCACAGTTAACCTAATTCAATTACTCTAACCTAGGGTGGATTCCATGAAACGCCATTTTTTATGTTTGTTAAATTCGGGCATAAATAATTAATTATTGACGGAGATGCTGTGTTTATCGCTAGTTATGCAGTTACTTGTGCGCTTTTTCGTTTATTTATATAACATTGTTGTATTGTTATTGTTTTGTGCATTTGATTAAATACTTAAAAATTCTAAAATAAAGTTATAAAAATTGTTTTAAATATTTTAAAATGTTACTAAATACAGAAGAAGAGTTATAATTCACAACAATAAACTGATAAATCAAGGGTAAGTCATTCTAAAGAATACCCGTTCATTTAGGTTAAGTACACATTTGTTGCGTAAGTAATTACGGTAGATTAGGTATCTATCCATAAGTTAATTATGGGAAATAACATTATGATATTCTTCAATATTAATGGAGTGAGTCGAATCATATTTCATGTTTTTCTAACACGGGAACTGCGGTTTTCAAGAGCTATCTCTCTCATCCTCAGCCAATACCACGAATGCCGAATTGTGTTTGAATCTACATCTACCAAATTGCCATCTGGTGTTAATTTGATGGTCCTTGGTCAAATCGACACCACATGGCAGCAAGGTAGATGGAAATTCAAACCAAAAATTCGGCAGTCGTGGTATTGGCTGAGAATGAGAGAGATCGCTCCTGAACCTTGATCAAGGTTCATAAAATCAACACAATATGGCAACTTGGTAGATGATATTCAAACAAAAAAATCAGCAGTCGTGTCTTTTGGCTGAGGATGAGAAGGATGCCTCTTGAAAACTGCAGTTTCTGTGTTAGAAAAACATGAATTATGAGGTAAGATAAGAATATACTAATTTTATTAGGTATCTATCATTAGGTTTCTTATTTCAGTTGTCATCCAGGGTGCAGGAGGGGCTGTCACAATTTTCTGAGGGTTTTATATCTCTCGTCTATAGTCAGTTCATAACAATATTTCATTCTCTGATTTCTCTTATAAAGTTTTACTTATGATTCTGTACAGTATTGCTCGGTTATTCCCAAATGTTTGGTTCGTGGCACTTTTGTGCCTATGTATCTCCCATGGCGCGGCGTACAAGTTAAAACATAGGCTTGCTTTCACACTTACAATGTTGTTAGATGATTATATGCTTGCACATCGTGGGTTATTATTTGAGGGTTTTTAGGTAAAAATACTGGAATATTTCACGGCGTTCCTAGTGGCTAGTCACAGCTCCCGGGGTCGCCGCGGCGCACAGTTTGAGATAGCCATTTTCATCACTATTTGTGTATTATAGCCTCATGGTTGTCCTGTGGCTCGCTTTGTTTCCCCTCAGCTGTTATATATAAAATTAAATACAAAGATGCCGACTTCCGCTATTATAATACTTCCGCATGTTAATCATTGTTAAGCATTGTCGCGCGGCATCCGCTTTTGTACAAACGGATAACCATCGTACTGAGGCGATAATAATATATACTAGGAGTGCCTACTTTACAGGGGGACCAGGTATGCTAAGTCACTTTTTTCGTGAAACTTATAAAACGTACTTTTAGTTGTAGTATAGCCCACAGACGAGAAGAATGAAAGCAAGGGACCAAGGGTGGTACGGGGAATTTCTAGCGACTATTTAACTCATACCCCAAATGGGAGTCAATGACCAATCACGTTTCAATGATTTCTGTTTTACAACCAATCAGAGTCGTGTTTCACGAAATATTTATCAGTGTTATAATTACCATATTAAAGAAAGCTCCTCCTTTTTAATATTCTGAACAGGTCTGACCATTATTTTGCAGTGACTGAGCCTGCGAAAAATATGGCTACCAGATTGTATATATAGTGCATGAATTTCAAAACATGCCGTATGCGGGAGTTAATATAAAAACATTTGTAGCAATTGATTATACCACCAAAAAAAAAAAAGCCACTGTTTGCACTTTCTTAAATGTATTTTTTCCCAGGAAACAATCCATAAAAATATAATTGTCATATTTACATCATACGACATCAGAAACTTCGTTCTCTATGATCAGAAATGAATTAATATACAGTTTGATGTGTTTCATTTTTTCTCCACTAGAGTGCATTCTTACAATATTGCGTTCCTTTGACAATAAATAGTAGGCCTATGATCTGGTTGCAGTGATAAACAAAAGAAGCAGCAGAAGCGTACCTATCGTTTCTCATTAGTTTTCAAACATCGCCGTTTACATTAATATAAAAATATTTTAAAATAACTGTAGTTAAATAATGATTTGTGAGTAAACAAGCTTAATTTTATTCGTTAAATAGTCCTAACAAATGCCACTCTTGATTTCCAAATTCTCTAGATAAATTCACTCCTCACTTCGTGAGTCGTGAATTTATCGATAATTTGGAAATCACTCGTGGCATTACTTATGATAATTGGCTTACTACCTGAGAATTTAGGAACAGTCCATGATGTCACTCCCCTCTGTACGATTATTCCCAGGGCGTATTCAATTTTGTTATATATTTTATGTTTTACGGCAGGAAAGGGGCGCCCGGCGGAGGCAGTTTAGTTTACTTTATATTTTAATGTTTTCGTAGTTTACTGTGAGGCAAGGGTGATGATTAAAATTTTGAAGTGTGTCCGCCAGACTCGAAACTAAAACGTCCGCTCAGCGTCTAAATGAAGGTAAGTTTTAGTACGATCCTTCATGATATAATGTGCTGAGTATGAAATACCTACTGCTTTCATACACTTCATCTGTACACAGTACATCTATAGGCCTACTTCCTTACTAGTATGATAAACTTCGGAGGTAAATAAACCCATGACGAGTCTGCGTATTTTATTGGTTCACACTTCTAAATGATAGTGCTTTCCATGGCGATTCTAATTACACCTCTTAAACTCTATTTCGACAAAAAATAATACCTGAACCGGGATATATATATATATATAATATATATATATATGTTATAATTAAATGTTTAACATTGAGCAATGCAAGCTTAATATGGTATGATAAGAAAATAAATGCCTGGACGGGATTCGAACCCGGATCCCTGATCCGGGTTCGAATCCCGTCCAGGCATTTATTTTTCTTATCATACCATATATATATATATATATATATATATATATATATATATATAATATTACATTATAACAATATTGAAATGAATATGCTCGAGCAAGCTTTTCGTTTCTCTTAGTCGTATTATACTACTAACGAACTCCATAACGTGACAGAACTAGAAGTCCCTAGAGCCTACCAGCCTGCAGCAGGCCTTATACACACATGTGTTAATCATTGAAGTGGATGATCATCCAGCCAGTACAGGGGTCACATGTAGTCAGCATGTCGAGTCTCCCACCCGTTATAGCTGGTTTTCTTAGCCTGGATCAGCTACTTATTGTAGCTATCCAAATTCCTAATGATGCAAGGTGGGGACCGGTTCCATACTACCCGAATTCCCTTAGAAATTTTCTTCCCCGCTGGGACTCAAACCTGCGCAAGTCCCGTAGCTCGGTATCAAGGTATGATGGACTTAAACAGCTCGGCTATGGTGTGGGACATATGATGTTATAGCGGGTAACAACAAAGTTGGAACAGATAGATTTTTTAATAACTCAAACCGGTTTTACATAAAAATGTCTAATTTTCTTGATTTAGTTCAACTAAGTCCTTCACAATCACATACCGCTTTAAATCTTTAACATAAACACTATCTCTTGTAGTTTATTTATTTACGCTCGCAGAAGCACTAATTTCCTACACTATCTTCGCTGTTCAGATCACAACTGACTCGTCGTTAACCAGACGACTACTAACTGACTGCAGTCTCCATCCCGTCTTATATAAGTGGCGAACACACCTAAAGTTTCCAGAAAGGCCAAACGCTATCCCACCTGTTGCGATTATTCGAGGAAGCACATCCGGAGAAATCGTTGCGAGTTGCACACATGACTCGTGTTTCGCGACTCCATACCTCTTATGCCTTATAAGGCGAGATTGGAACATTGCCGCTGCCCCCGAATTTCAAAAGACGATTGTTTGGGCAACGAACCACCAATGCGTCATATAGTGTTCTGCCCTGGGGCAGATCCTTCTTAGCAATCATAGCATTTTCATGCTATGCTTTGCAGTTTTACTAGGGAATTATAGGTGTGGTAGCTTCCCGTTGCTTTCCACACCGTTGATGATAATGATGATTTTGATGACCAGTTGATATTCGGGGACCTTTTGGGCCTCAAAGCTACCTGACATTTTTCTTACAGGCGAGGAAAAAACCGGAAAAGAAACCCTCACCCAGGAAGTTTGTCCCGACCGGGGATCGAAACCGGACTGCGTGACAAGGCAGCATACTTCCTCGAGACCATAGCCGTGGACTTATTATATTAGTCTACCACTGTGGTCTCGGGGTAGCGTCACTGCCTCGCACGTAGAGGGCCCGGGTTCGATACCCGCTTGCTACAAGTTTCCTGGGTTTGGGGGGGGGGGGTTTCCTCACCTTTAAAATTAATATCAGGAAACTTTAAGGTCCAACTGTCTCCGAACACCATCTGGCGATCATAACCATCATTAGTAGAGCTTGGAATTTTAAGTGCAAAATTTTGGTGAAAAAGGTGCAAGAAAGATGCTTTAATTTAGCAGAAAAAGGTGCGATTTTTTAATTAAAAGGTGCAAATTCCCCCGTGTAACTAACCATTAAAGAGTACCAAAACCAATTAAAGTAAAGTGATCCCACGACAGGCCTCAGGAGGCCCTTGGAGTAGTAGGAGGTTAAGGCTCCCACTTTTTTCTAGACAATCGGCACTTGATGTCAGCCGGGTAGTCAGCCCTGCGTGACGGCAGCCTTTACCCCCAGAACAAGCGTCTGGTACTCATTTCCGTTAGAGGCTGAGTCGACCCCAGGGCCATAGTGCCGCCAGAAAGTTTGGGTCGGTTTAAAAATCCTGACCCCACCGGGACTTGAACCCGCGACCTTCTGGCTTGTAGCGCAGTACCTTAACCACTACACTACGGCGTGCCCCTACCAAAACCAATTACATGAAATAATTAACGACACAAAATTCACTCATGTTCTCATGTACTAAAAAGTCTGCGTGAGAAACGTCCCAGAACCTTACGTTACTGAAATCACAAGTCCAGAAAAAATTTAACAACTCAGTATTTTAAGATAAAAATTAAAATGTACCTGTTGGCAGATGCCATCGTCCTCAACTTTGTGAGGCCTTTCAGAAGTTAACTTTCATCATCAGCAGGATGATGAAGTGGAAGTAATGTGATGTGGACTGATACCACGCATCATTACCAACCCTTTAAAACGTATTTGAAGAAATGTAAAATATATATGTATATATGTAGTAGTAGTAGGACTTTATTAGACAAGAAAGTAAGATATTTACAATATTATTTACAAATATGGGTCGCACGGGCAGTACGCCGTACGTGCTGTTGACAGTCCGTTACAATAATGTAATAATTGGTACTAGTGTAAAGAAAAATAAACAACAAAAAAGCAATAACATTACAATTACATAAAGAAAACACAATAATATTACAATTAAATAACATAATAGCATTATACACTAAAAAACATTAACATTACAATTACATAAAGAAAACACAATAATATTACAATTAAATAATAACACAATAGCATTATACACTAATTAATTTATATACAATTGTTATATGTATATACACACATTATTTTGGGAATAAATTGCTGCAAAGGAGACAGAAAAGGTTTTAAAAAGTGCAAAATGTACTTGCACTGAAAAAAAGGTGCAAAAAGTGATGACCTTGAAAAAAGGTGCTAAAACTGTTCTATTAAATCGTAGTTAGGGGCATTTATTTAATGTTTTCTTTGCAAGACAAGCTACTTTGAGCATTGCAGTAACAAAAAAAAAATTAAGGTGCAGCACCTAAAATTCCTAACTCTAATCATTATCATAATCGCTATGTTTAATATTATAGCCTCACTATGATGGTTGTCCAGCGACTCGCTGTGTTTCCCCGCAGCTGTTATATATAATTAAATACAAAGATGCCGAAAACCGCCTCTATAACAATTCCGCATGTTAATCATTGTGAAGCATTGTCGCGCGGCACCCGCTTTTATGAATATGTGTGTGAATGGTGCATTTCGTGTTAATTTTATTTGTCTCGAAGGAGGCCCTGACATGGATCTGATCCCTTATTCGAGAAAGCTCTCAATGTCCTTGTATGGGCAAAAAATTGTGTTTGTTATTCATATTTAAAATCCCTCTCCCGACAGATCGTGTCACTGTAAGGCCCGGGTGACGTGTGGCACGTAGAAGTACGCCTACCTATAAGTTGAGACGTTAACCTGCGTTAGTGGATGGAAATATTTTAAATTATATTTGAGCTACAACTAAATATTTTATGTCCTTACTATATACCTCTTTTTCATTAAAATATAATTCTATTAAATTGTGTTATTTATGTACCTATTTGCAAGGAATAAAATGTGATAATTTTATGTTCATATTATTCTCATAAGTAATGCCACGAATGATTTCCAAATTATCGATAAATTCACGACTCACGAAGTGAGGAGTGAATTTATCTAGAGAATTTGGAAATCAAGAGTGGCATTTGTTAGGACTATTTAACGAATAAAATTAAGCTCTTTACTCACAAATTATTATTTAACTATAGTTATTTTAAAATATTTATATATTTAATGTAAACGGCGATGTTTGAAAACAAATGAGAAACGATAGGTACGCTTCATCTGCTTCTTTTGTTTATCACTGCAACCAGATCATACTATTTATTACCAAAGGAACGCAATATTGTAAAAATGCTCTCTAGTGGAGAAAAAATGAAACTCATCAAACTGTATATTAATTAATTTCTGATGTCGTATGATGTAAATATGACAATTATATTTTTCTGGATTGTTACCTGGGAAAAAATACATTTAAGAAAGTGCAAACAGTGGTTTCTTTTTTTGGTGGTATAATCAATTGCTACAAATGTTTCTATATTAACTCCCGCATGCGGCATGTGTTGACATTCATGCACTATATATACAATCTGGTAGCCGTATTTCTCACAGGTTCGGTCACTGCAAAATAATGGTCAGACCTGTTCAGAATATTAAAAAGGAGGAGCCTTCTTTAATATGGTATATAACACTGATAAATATTTCGTGAAACACGATTCTGATTGGTTGTAAAACAGAAATCATTGAAACGTGATTGGCCATTGAGTCCCATTTGATACATGAGTTAAATAGTCAATTTAATTAATTGTAAATATCAGAAGTAGTTCTCTCTCTCCCTCCCTCTCCCCCTTTGTTTAACATATTCTTTGTAAGTACTTTTACATGCCCTATACCACTCACCTTACAGGAAAACGATCTGTCGGGAGAGAATTTATAACTATTGTGTCACTCTTTTAAAATATTTTCGCCTTGCCTTTTTTTGTTAAATATTTTTTTGTCTAATGCCACCAGGTTGTCTTTTATGACATTTCTGGCTTTGTCTCCTGCCATTGTCGGAATTGTAATCCATTTCTAAGGTTGAGGCACCTGGAAGGCGCGGAGTTACGTTACCCTGTTGATGTGATGGGTGATAAATGATAATGAAGCGCCAGGAGAGTCCTTAACCTAAATTCCAGACCATGGGCAACCAACCACAGGAATAATTCCCTTCAAAGAAAAATTCCCATGGTTTGACCGGGAATCGAACCCGGGACCTCATGAACTGTAGTCAGGAACGCTGACCACTAGCCCATGAGGTTGGTCAGAGACGTGTAGATCCAAGTATTGTATGTTTTTTCATCTCGTTGCCTAATGAAAATGTGAGTTTTTTTTTTAATTTATCCACTATTATTTTATAGTTCGTTAACCGATATTTATTTTTGATTTGCTTTCTTGTATGTACATTAATCTAAATTAAACATGCAGATAAAATAGACATAATTATTTAGATAGAAATGCATGCTTAATGATTAAAAATTTAATTTAATATGTAATTTAACCGTGAAATAGATAATTTAATTCTGTAATGGGACCGTCGGAACATATTACATTTCCCCCATATAAAGGCAACATTGTGGCACATTACGATTTAATTCAAATTTGAAATTTAAATTATCTTTTATTGCTATTAGGGTAACTTATATTAAATAGCCATTTTATTAATACGTTCTTTTTCTTTGCACGTTGTGCGCATTTTATACTTATTATTATTAATACGTTCTTTAAAATATTTAATTTATTTTTTTCAAGTTGAACCAAACTTATCCTCACATGTTAAAATTATCTCATTTCACGATACATGTGATGATTTTCTTGAAACATTTAAGGTAATTTATATATGAGAATGCTATTTAAAATGATGAAATTATAACATAACTTCCCTACAGATAATAGTCATTGAATTTACTGTTAGTACTTGGTTCTCAGTAGAATTTCGCTCACAAAGCTTTAGCCTCAATTTCCTTAACTTGTCTTCCCTCTCGCACCTCTATTTCCAACCCTTCCTCAGCACACATCTCCCCTCTCCCTCTAGCCATATACACATACTGCCACCTTGAAAGCCCATTTTGTTAATTAAAGTAATTACTCTTAGTACGCCGAAAATGCCAGCAACCTTTTCCTAATTTGACGCGCTCTCGGCAAGGGCAGCTGAAGGGGGCGGAGCGTCAAGAGCCAACATGTCTGATGTAAGGAGGAAGGCTGGAATGTCTCAATTCTCCGCTAATGACCAAACCGCTTCAATATCGAGTCTAATACAGTTGAGAAATCCTGTGATCTTAGGTAAAATTACAGAAAAGCTACGAGAAAATTGATGACCATATTGCAGACGTCCTTAAAACTGTGAAATGTATAGCCCTATGTCCTTAACATTCAGAAAGTTTGGTTATATTATTACAAAATATGGAATTTGTTTTAGATATGTGTAAATATTGTTAATACAAAATATTAAATTATATATTAATATAAAAAATAAATAATTCAATTGGTTTCCATGTATGTATGGTATATTGAATGTTATGGGATGATTAATAAATATATATTTGATGTAGTATGACATCTGATTTACAAAAAAAGATGTTGCTAAGATGTTGAAAGAATTGAGGAAAAGGAACTAAAGTGGTTAGGACATGTTTTAAGAATGGAAGATGAGCGATGGCCGAAGCAACTATATGAATGGCATCCTAACAGAAAGAAGAAAAGAGGAAGACCAAGGTTAACATGGAAGGAAAACATGAAGACAGTAATGCAAGCTAGAGGGCTAAGCATCGAAGATGCCCAAGACCGTAGGCTTTGGAGGTTTGGCACGGGAAGACGGCAGCAGCTGTAAAAACCCGAAGATAGATAGATAGAGATGTTGCTATAGGAAGCTTCTTGTAGGAAAGCCAGAGGGAAAACGCCCGGTTGGTAGACCAAGAATGAGGTGGGAGAATAACATTAACTATGATTTGACGGAATTAGATTATACAGGGAATGATTGGAAAGCATTAGCTCAGGATAGGGATGTATGGAGAGCTTATGTCCGTGTGGCCATGAACCTATGGATTCGATAGCGCCACTGAGTAAGTAAGTATAAGTCACGGAAACACAAAAAAGAGAGGGAACGAGAGGGCCACATACAAAATTAATTATTCTATTATAAAAACCTTACTTTCTTGTATTTAATGATTACTGAGTCACACCTGCGATCGAGTAGACAATATTGTTGCTTTTTCTTCAACACTTGAATAAGGTAGAAATTTTACATTGGTACTTCCGAGTTCGAATTTTATATCAGTGTGACGTTAAACTTCAGGTGAAGTTAGTCCACATTTCCCATAGCGGTAATTATTTTCCCAAATATGATTTGATTTTGTTAGTCATTGTTTTTCTAAGTTAACGAGGATCGTTTATTTCTCTTTTTTATATGCTTGCCTCATTTTTACTATCTTCCTTGTTGACACAACCAGAGGACACACACAAAAACTTAAGGTGGAGATTTAAAATTCCCTATCTCGTCGGGAATCGAACTTGGGTCGTTGGAGTGGAAGGTACGGACAGTTCTAAAGCATGGTGTACATGTATGTAATTGGGTTTGTTTATGGGGCCAAACAAATATAGCCTTCCATATGGGCCGAATGAATGCAACTGACCATCAACATGTACTAAACATTCGCTGTTTACCTTTTGGGGAGACGATTGGGGGTCCATTTTGGATATTCCAACAGGATAGTGCTCCTATTCGTGTTACAAATTCCACATGGGAATAGTTTCTGCAGAATGGGTTACATGTAATGGAATTGATACGCAAATTCTTCTTATCTAAATCCTATGCAGAACGTGTGGAGTATTTTGTGTCATATACATACTACGTAAGCTGATGGATAACAGTAAACTAATATCAATAAGTTGCAGGCAGCAACCATCTCTGGATAAAAAATATATATGGAGGTGTCAGTGTTACAGAAACTTGTAAATAGCATGTGTGATCGTGTTTTTTAAACATGGCTCGTTCATTGGCTATTAGGCCCAGTGGTTGTATAATTTACACAAGAGCAGTGTGCATAAATGTCGATTTCAGTTATGCAGGTGTTTTTTTAAATAAAATAACACTTTTAACACTCAATCCAGTTGCGTTTTTTACAGGTTTATATCACAATGTAAAAAAAGTTTCTGATTACATGTAATTATGTACTTGTTATTTACGTATGACTTGCCACCGATATAATTGTTCAATAATTTGACAATGAACCTTAGGTCCAATAGCTATTGGAACCTTCCTTATGCTATTTTAGATATTATAACATTTAAGTCTTATCTTATTTACATGCAACCGAGGTCTGTATAAAAATCCTTTAAATCAAATAATTCAGTTGCACTATTGAACTCGGATATCCATGACAGCGTATATACAATCTCTCCATATTTCCTTATCCTTAGTTAATAGATTTCAATAATTCCCCATATATTGAACTTTTATAGGAATTAATTACTATGTTGTTTAATTTATGATAAAATCAAATGTTTCCTACCTCTTCTCATACAAATCTTCTAAGTAGATCGCGATTTCGAGACTATAACGGTCTCATCTTGAGTAAAATCTTGGTGACTGATGTTATGTCGATCGGAAGAAACACTTCTTCTTCCCTCTGTTGATGGATCGATGAACCTCTGGATTAGGTCAGGATTCGCGGGAATTTCGAAGTTCGTAAGTTTTCCTTTGTTTTTCTGAATGTGGATTTTTTCCCAAACCGTGAGTTCCTTTTGTTTATCTATTTGTTTAATTAGGCTGGCATTTGATTGATTGATTGATTAATTAATTAAACAAATAGATAAACAAAAGGAACTCACGGTTTGGGAAAAAATCCGCATTCAGAAAAACAAAGGAAAACTTACGAACTTCGAAATTCCCGCGAATCCTGACCTAATCCAGAGGTTCATCGATCCATCAACAGAGGGAAGAAGAAGTGTTTCTTCCGATCGACATAACATCAGTCGCCAAGATTGTACTGAAGATGAGACTATTATGGTCTCGAAATCGCGATCTACTTAGAAGATTTATATGAGGAGAGGTAGGAAACATTTGATTTATTATTCCCCATATAATTCACCTCCCTAAAATCAAGGTTAATGTTATTCTCCCACTTTATTCTTGGCCTTCCTACTTGACTCTTGTCCTCGGGTTTCCTTCAAGATTTGTCATGCCACTCTTTAATGTCCCAATTCGTACCACATGTCCTACTCATCGCAGACAATTAGACTTAACTATTCTTAGCTGGTGATGATCAGGATGACGATTATGCAGCTCACCATTATGCAGTTTGCTCCATTCACTTGTTTCCCTCTCCCTGATGCAAACTACTCTCTAATCTCAAATACTCGTAATATTTAATCCTCCTTTAAAGTAAGACCATTTTATATATATTTTATTGAATTTTTAGAGAATTTGGGGTTATAAGAGTACGGTACCTGTAATACATATTAGCAGAAACGTTTACCCTTAATTTATTGCTGCATCTCATTCGTGTTTGTAAATATTGTTCCTAGGTATTTGAATTCCGCCACTTCAAAACTTCCCTTCTTTTTTTTTTGTTAAGAGTCGATTCCCATTTACACTCGTGCCACATATCCTGGCCTTCTCAGTCTACGAAACTTAACTGTTCTTCTTACATCTGATTTTCCATAAAAACCGCGCAGGTGACTATTAAGTAGTCCTTTCTCCATTCGCCTGTTTGTTCAACTCTTTGCTCAAAAAAATTTCCTAAGAACATTATTATCACATACTCGTAATAATTTCTCCTACCTTAAAGTAAGAGTTAATGCTTCGAAGCTATCTGTTAAAACGGGGAGAATAATATTGTTTTAAATAGTTTAAGTATTTTTATGAGAAAATGGGACAAGAGTTCCTGTAATACATAACAGTATGCATTTTTAGAATCGAGACTATTTCTAATTCCTCTCGGCACCTCATTCGGGTTTGTAAGTATTCTTCCTAAGTATTTTAATTCAGCCACTTCTTAAATATTTCCCTTATTTGTCATAAAATGTCTATTACCATTAAATAATGTATTTCTATGTGTGAACGTATATTTATTTTTATTGATCTTTACTTCAAGTCCAAATTCCTTAGTGTTACTTGATAGAGTGTGATTGTTGGCCCTTAGTATCTCATCACTATCGTCTAATAATATTACATCATCAGTATAAACTAACAACTTATTAATGTCGTTGAATTGTACTTCTTCTTCCTCTAAAGATTTGATGGAATGCTCTAGTACAAAATTGATTAATAGAGAAGATGCTCCTAGTAGATCTCCTTGCTTTAACCCACTGTGAATTTCAAAGGTATCTAAAAATATTTGCCTACACGCACCCTACTCTTCTTGCCATTTAGACACATTCCAATAATATTATAATGATATTGTGAAAAGAAACCAGGAATCTAACCGTGTACCTCTCCTTCACCGTAGGAGTGTGCAGCCCACTACACCATTCTATACTTGGTACAAACACTAACTATTCTTTCCACATATACAAATCTATAATTCTCGTTTCGTCCGCTGATTTGTATATGTGGAAAGAATTGCTAGTGTTTGTAACAAGTCTAGAATGGTGTAGTGGGCTGCACACTCCTACGGAGAAAGCGAGGTCCACGGTTCGATTCCTGGTTCAGACATTAATTTTTCTTTTCACTATCATTATAATATTATAATATGATCCATTATTGGAACTGTGTTAAAATAACAGTATTGGAAAATGTTAAATAACATTCCAATAAGTCTAACGTTTTAGGAATTCAGAACTCAACAGGATACTATAGGGCTATAACTTCCCTTTTAGTTGAATCGTATGTTTTTTTTTACGTTTACATGTAGTTGGTACACAGTACCATTATATCCCCACATTTATTTGATAAAATCTGTTACATTAAAATTCTGTTCTATTTTAGACCTACACATTCATGATTTTTATGTACTAAAAGTTAAGATTGCAACATGGTATAATGAGAAGTTAGACTTATGACTATCTTTTGTTTTGGTTCCACATACAAACAATTGAATAGTATAATGAGAAGTTAGACTTCTGTCTTTTGTTGTGATTTCACACCCAAACAGTTGAATAATATATACTAACTGCATTGCAATCTTATATTTTATTACATAAAAATCCTAGCCCTAATGATTATCTATTACATAGCGAGTAATTCTGCATACTATTATATTTGTTAGTTGGAAGTAATGAGTTGCCCCGTAGTTCTGCAGTCAGTTTTATCACCTTTCTTACAGGTGGTAAGATTCATTCCATTAATTTGGAAGTGCCTCTTCTTTCCAAATCATACTGAGCAACCGACGTATCTCGTCCATCAATTTTTATTCCCCCGATTTTATCAGTTCTGCTTGTATCCCATTTGAGCCTCATCCATTAAACATTTTTATTTTTCTATCGTCATTTCAGCCTCTAATGTGCTTGGTTCTGTGAGTAATATTTCTGTTGTTTGTGAATGACCCTCCTCAATACCCTGTTCTGCATTTACATTTAGTAGCTGATTAAAGTAATTTCTCCATCTATTTAATATACTCCTGAAATCTGGAATCATACCCCCATTTTCATTCCTAATTATGTTTGTTCTAGCCTGAATCCCTCTCCTCTCTGTCCTAATTCACTGATATAATTATATTCTTATTCTTCTTATTCTTCACTTAGCTGACTAGGCAAATTGCCTGTTCCGCCTCACAGTTGTTCTGCCCATCTTTTCACTAGCATTCCTACATTCCTTGAACCTCTTAGCTTGTTGTTAATCATCTGATGTTTCTGTTGTTTGCATTTATTTTAAGATCATCAATCTTCTCTCTCAATATTTTACTATTTAATGACCTAGTGGTTTCCCATCTCATGTTACTCTATTGCTCTAAATTTACATTATTTGACTCGTGTAATCAATTAATTTCTGCAAGCTACCTTTTCTTTATAATGTCGGCACATTTCCCATCAACCATTTCTTGTTTTATCTCTTTTTTAAATAACTTATACCTTCTGATAATAACAATAATTCAATAGTATTTTATAATAGTAATAACATTAGTAGTGCATTAATGTATGCCTAATCTTAGAAAAAATTCAGTAATTGGAAAATGGTTTTACTTCCTTAAACAATACAATAGAAAAAAACAAAAATAAAAATTTAACTCTAAAATGAATGTATAAATAACAGAATAGCCGATTCGCTCATTTTTACTAAAATAATCAAATATAAGTATAATTACATATTATAAACATGCCAGGAAGACGTACGATGCCACTAAATTTACAGAATGTTTGTATGAATAGTGTATAGCGATGGCTATGAGTCGAAGCATGTCACTACTAAATCCAACATCAGAGATTCAAATCCATGAGATCTTTATTAGTTTTTAATTAAACATTATAGCATATGTTAATATAACTATTAAATATTTGAGGTCATATTATTTAATTAAATATATTAAAATGTTATGTCCACATGTATTTAATATATTTTCCTTCAAGTTTTTCGTGTTAAAAAGAGTACATACATAAACGACAGCTAGAATTAATTACTCACTCTGTTGAACCTTTGTCTCGTCTGTAGAAGTCTGGTATGCGCAGTTTTACA
Source organism: Diploptera punctata (assembly GCA_030220185.1). Taxonomy (NCBI): domain Eukaryota; kingdom Metazoa; phylum Arthropoda; class Insecta; order Blattodea; family Blaberidae; genus Diploptera; species Diploptera punctata. Next base: position 19,891 of record JASPKZ010000588.1, on the reverse strand, counting down.
TTTCAGGCCGATTCATTCGTGTTTTGGATAAGTGTACCGATTAAAGTAATTTTTATATTTATTAATATATATATATATATATATATATATATATAGAGAGAGAGAGAGAGAGAGAGAGAGAGAGAGAGAGAGTATAAGATAAGTATACAGTAAAGCTCATTAAAGTATTTTTGTATCTACGAGTATTTAATATAGTATTGTAACCGTTTATTACACATATTCATTCATCTGGAATCATATCTCAATTTTCACTCCCAATTTGATTTCCATATGATATATATTATTATATATGCTATAGTTATATATATATATATATATATATATATATGTGTATTATTATTATTATTATTATTATTATTATTATTATTATTATTATTATTATTATTATATACTCTTCGTATGACTCGTCCTTGTATTGTTATCATTATCGTTTGTTTACCTTGTGCATTTACAATTATAAAATCATGTCGTTTACCCTTTAAAATCACTTATTAAAGCTTAATTCTAAAAAAAAAATCTGATAGGTGAGAGGATTCTCCGTAGGATAAAAAAAAGCCTGTTCCGGATCCTTGTCTAATTATACCTCATAGTAAAACGTAAAGCTTGATGATTCCTGATTACCTTCTTCTTACCATCTGACTTCCTACAAGGCTACTATATCCAAGAGATATTCAGTCAATTGCATTGTTAATATTTCTAGTATCCTGCTACTATATACTATCCTAACATCCCATTTACCTAGAAACATGCCCCTTTACATCCTCTCTGAAGTAGTCCCCCGCCCGGTGTGGTGATTCGAATGAGGTTCTAGCTTATCTCCGCAGAATGAAACTCCAGTGAAATACATGGCGACATTTCTTGACAGTTGTATTTTTACAGAAAAATATCGCCTTTTTTTCGACAAGGATGTCTCTTTTAGTCTGAGCTATCGCTTTTGATCTAGTTCGGTAGCAGTCTTACCGCCAACATAGCTCGTCGGTTCATTTACTAATACAAGCACCTCCACTCTGAATCAAGATAAGATACCATTGGAGTGGTATAGTAATTTTTGTTCCCCTCTTCAACATTATGTGATTGTTAAATTGTGATCCTAGACGTTACCAACATAAAGTGATAATATTCAAGAACCAAAATATTGTAGGGACAAGAGAAGAGACCCAAACAAATATTTACTATGGAGTAATCATAAGTAGGAAATTTATAATTACATCTGTTAATTTACCTCCTTGTAAGTAAAGTGATCCCACAACAGACCCGGAGGCCCTTGGGGTAGTAGGAGGTTAAGGCTCCCACTTTTTCTAGACAATCGGCACTTTATGTCAGCCGGGTTGTCAGCCCTGCGTGACGGCCGCCTTTACCCCCAGAACAAGCTTCTGGTACTCATTTCCGTTAGAGGCTGAGTCGACCCCAGGCCATAGTGCCGCCAGAGGGTTTGGGTTACCTCCTTGTTCTGCTCTAAATAAACGACAACATAGTGTGTGTTTATCACGGCATTGACATTTCATTCTGATAATTTGACATGTACGACCAAGTATATTGGCATTGATGGTTTAGAAGAATTACTGTCATAGTTCATAACAACTGCATACTTTTAGTTATTTTTATTTCATACTAGCTAATACCCGGCGTGCTACTCCTAAATAAATGTTAGTGCTTTTTACCACCAGCTGTGCGCTGTTATGCTTTCCCGGGAATCTGCTTATCCCGATCTTCTTGGCATCAATGAAAGACATTATTGTGAGTTATCCGTAGAAGATAAACATATGCTGTCGAGGACTTTTTTGAAAACTTTTTTGAGATATTCAATTCTGTGTACATTAATTTGATGTATTTGTTATGGTTTAGGCAGCGTAAACCATTTAAGCGTCAAAATAGGGACTTTATTTCACTAATATTGAGTGGAGAACATATTAATGATATAACCTCATAATGTTTACTTCCCAACATTAATTTAAATATAACTTATTTTTCACTTTTTCACTGCAAAGGGTGATTGAGAGTAATTCTAATGGGACAACAAAGACTGCTTACAACGTTTGACATATCTACACTACCAAACATTACTATAAATAATATAATTATCCCTTATTCTTCTTCAGTAATAGATCTTGGACTACATCTAGACGCAAATTTAACCTGGCAAACACAAGTGAAACACATATGTAAAAAGACTTTCTCCATCTTACATTATCTTAGACGTTTAAAGAATTTTCTCCCAGTTTCGTTAAAACAAATCCTTGTGCAGAATCTTGTGTTACCACACTTCGATTATTGTGACATTATATATAAATGATCTAAACTATGACTTGTCGCAGAGACTGCAGCGTGTTCATAATGCTTGCGTTCGATTCATTTTCAATATCCGCCGTTATGACCATATTTCCGAACACTTTAATAACCTCTCTTGGCTCCGTCTTACTGACAGACGTAAATTGCACTCTCTTTCACTACTTTTCAAGCTTCTGAATTCCTACATCCCTACTTACCTGGCGTCTAGATTTGAGAAGTTATCCTCTTACCACAATATTGACACTAGTTCACAAGATAGCAGTCTGCTAACAATTCCTCTTCATAGCACTTCCTCCTATTCTACTTCCTTCACAGTAGCCTCTGCCCGCTCCTGGAATCTCCTTCCTCAAGATATCAGGGGTTGCCGCACACTTTGTACCTTTAAGTCACGCTTATACAGTTACCTGTTGTCTAATAATTAATTTTTCTCTATTTATTTAATTTTATACTATGTCATTAATCTTTTCCTGTTTTTTATATATATTGTACATATTATATATTAATTCGTTAAATTTAGAGTAAATCAAAATACATTATAAATATTAATTGTATTGTATTCATAACTTGTAATCGTTTATATATATATATATATATATATATATATATTGTAATTTAGATTTAAGACTATTTTTTGTTTGTATTTTTTTTTAAACCTGGTTGAGTGGTAGACAAGGCCTTAAGGCCTTAACTCTGCCAGGTAAAATAAAGCTATTATTATTATTATTATTATTATTATTATTATTATTATTATTTTTAGGGATGAAGGGGTTGAGTATTACAACTCTATTATAGCCTATGTTCATCCCCGGAATTTCCCGAACATTTTTTAAAAAGCCCCATCTCAATCGGATGAACGGTATGACAGAGCACGCTTGCCAGTGAATCAACTTATCCCTATCTTCTTGACATGAGTGAAAGACAAAAGTGGTTATTGAGAGATATCCGTAAAAAATAAACATGTGCTGTCGGGGACTTTTTTGTAGAGTTTTGTGAGATATTCAATTCTGTGTACATTAAGTTAATGTATTTGTTATGGTTTAGGCAGCGTAAGCCATATAAGCGTCAAAATAGGGACTCTATTTCACGTTTTTCACTACAAAGGGTGATTTTTAGGGGTGAATGGGTTGAATATCACAACTCTCTTAACATCAAAATCGGATCAACGGTATGACCTCGCATAGATTACGAACAAACAAACAAACAAACATTGATTTTTATATATTAGATTATGTCTCATGTTAGTACTTTACAACAGACAAATGTAATATTACAGTACCATGTAGGCCTATTATAATACTTAAAAATGGAGGATATATTCATCATTATATGAATAAACTATAGTATACCGGTACTTAATTAGTAATTTTACAAATTAAAGTAATACTGCTCAATTTAAATTACATGGTCGTAAATTAAAAGTTAATATCAACACTTATTACAATAATTCTAACTAACAATAAACGATTTCACGTTACAAAATCATTGTTAAAAGTTATGATACAATTTTCATTAAATTTGTCAATTGTCAATAGAGACTGAATCAGTCCCCATTTTATAAATTTTATTGCAATATCTGGGGCGGTATTTTGGAGTGGCTGTTAAATGTCACTAGGGTTTCACTTTGATTTTATTGTGAATTTACTTGCCCTTCCTCGGTAGCTAGTCGGTTCCTGTTTCAGGGTGAGCGCTGAGACTCCTATCTATAACGGGTTCGGAAGGAGAATTGCGTGGGAACAGACAATCACTCATTATTTGAATTATTTTATTTAATTAATCTCTGCCAATTTAAATGCACGTTACACAGTGAAAATAGAACTTTTTCGTCCCTGTCCTTCGATATTTCGCTAATGAGGACTAGCAAATGACTTATGAGTTCGGGAGATTTTCCCTAAGTCCATAACCGTTGTTACAAGATATTTTTTACTATACATTCAAGATCTTCTTCCTTCTAAGTGTCGAGTATAAGTGTAAGTGTCTTAAATTTTGTCCTCATGAGTTCCGTATCGAAGTCAGGACCAATTATTCCCATATATGGTCTATACCCTAACTCTCATTTTGATTGGTTAGGATATTTAATCACATGTCATCCAAGGGCGTAACTATTTTATTTAAACCACCGCCTACCTTTTGATTTTATTCTCACGGCTAGGGAGCGTGTTTGCCAGCTTGGGCTCTCCGCGATTGTAAATTTGGAGTTTGACATTTCTCCCAAACGTGATTTTAGAAGCTAGACCCAGATTACGGATTTCAGGTCTAATTTGAGGAGTTACATATTTATGACCTCTTTTACTTAGGGTTTCAACCGCTTCTTGTGAGAACTATTTACCAATACGAAACTTAATTTATTTTTAACTATATTCTGTTCCTTCGTTATTTATTCATTTCTTATATTTCTTAATCACTATTAGGGCCGTATCATATTCGCCACATATCTTACTGCACATATATAACAGTGAGATAAAGCAATATTATTAATATTTTATGAGAATATATTTTGGATATAGGGTATTATTTCCAATCCTATTTTAAATTGAAATAACCTAATAATGGTATCATTGCATACAAACTATTTCATTCAGAGTAAATTTTAGAAATGTACATTTTTATTGGTTGTTGAATGGGTAGCCTACATATATACAGTATATATATATATATATATAGAGAGAGAGAGAGAGAGAGAGAGAGAGAGAGCGCGAGAGTCAGAGTCAGTGTGTGTGTATGCGTGTGTGAGTGTGTCTAGATATTTCGCAGTTCTAAAAATTACAGGATCAATTAATAATCAATTTAATCCCTCTCAAGTTCGATTTTTTTAATATCTTGGGTCAATAATTACAAGTTTAAGTACCTGTGAAAGAGATGTACAGATTAAATTGCAATGGCAAAAAAATCAACTAAGACATTACATGGAATAATTTGGAACAAAAATATTACAAAGGAAACTAAAATGAAAATTTATAAGAGCATATTACAGAATATTTTATAATATGGAAGTGAAACTTGGTCTTTGACGGAATTACAAAAAAATAAAATTAGAATAGTTGAATTTGATTATTTTAGAAGAAGCCTCCAAAGAACAAGACAGGATAACATAAGAAATGATTTCCTTTGGAGAGAAATGAATGTCACTACATCTGTTTTTAAGAGGATTGAAAATCAAACGCTTAAATGGTATGGCCACGTACAAAGAATGGAAAATGAAAGATGGCCAAAAATATATATACTAATGGTCACCCCCTGGAAGAAATAAAAGTGGCTGACCAAGATGGAAATGGAAAACCTATGTCAGAACTATAATGGATGATAGGAATTTGGAAGAGGGAGATTGGAATGATAGAAATAAATGGAAACTGAAGACGGCAAACCTATAAGTGGGGGAAAGCCGAAGAAGAAGTTCAAAAGCAAGAAGAAGCTGTGTAAGCGTATATAAAACACTTGCATGACCACTATTCGCTTATGCCAAAGTGAAAAGCAGACAAAAGGAAGGCTAACGAAAACAGATTGCAAGCAGCCGAAATGAGATTCGTGATTAAAACTGCAGGATGCTCATTACTCGAACACCAGAGACCATTACATCAACCAATATAGGCTTCAATAGAAGAACCATGTGGAGAGGATTACTTCTGACAATAGGGCTTATTCCAAAAGAACGTCAAAATTTATGAATTCCTAAGAAGTGATGGCGTGATGCCGTAATGAACTCTCTAGAATCTAGTACTTTAAGGAAGATGACATACTTGTATTTAAAATAATTAAATTCGACATAATATAAAATGAAGACATCTTAGAAGAATTACACATGGAACCTTTAAAGTAAAGTGATCCCACAACAGGCCCGGGGGTCCTTGGGGTAGTAGGAGGTTAAGGCTCCCACTTTTTTCTAGACAATCAGCACTTTATGTCAGCAGGGTTGTCAGCCCTGCGTGACGGCCGCCTTTACCCCCAGAACAAGCGTCTGGTACTCATTTCCGTTAGACGCTGAGTCGACCCCAGGGCCATAGTGCCGCCAGGGTTTGGGTCAGTTTAAAAATCCTGACCCGAACGGGACTTGAACCCTCGACCCTCCGGCTTGCAGCTCAGTGCCTTAACCACTACGCTACTTTAGAACACAAAATATCTGATTATAAGTCAAGATGGATGCAACATGTTCATCGAATGGAAGATCACAGGATACCCAAACAAAATTTTAAGATATCAACCGCAGGAAGAAGAAGACCAGGACATCCACTCAAAAGACTTCTGGATGGTATTTCTCTTGAGGCCGAAACAGGTCAACAAATGACCTAAATTCGTGAATGTACTATGATGATGATGATGATGATATAAAATAAAAGTCTATACGTTGCAATAATTGAAAGCACTTCACGAATTTGTTTGGAAATCTTAATTAATCCGTATAAACCTCGCTTTGAATCCTTGAAATGTAAATAACTATCATTCAGTGGTTTCAGACTTATAGTTAAGTTTGTCTATTTTTTTACAACTTGAGTATTGAATTTTGTTACGTTCTGTACAATTATTCAAATATTTTAAAATGACCAGTACGACACTGGATGGATTTCGAATTGGTGGGTGAAGTTAAGGAAGGGGATGAAGATAAGAGGAGGGTTGGAAAATAGGAAGGAATGAGGAATCAGTATTAGAGCAAGCCTCCCTCTCCCTTCCCACTCTTGGTCGAAAGAGCTAAGGGTGATGTGGAGAGAATTACTCTAGCTGTTTCATGTACAATCGTTAGCGATTAGAATTGGATCCCTGCTATTATTTGATTGTAAGATACAAGGAGAGGTCAGTAGCTTCTCTTACATTATCTAATGTACAAACTGTTTATGGCAATTACGCAAATCCAAGTGAGAAACATGTAAATTCTCATTTAAGCTTGTCAAGAATAATTAGTAATGTATGGCTTGTGCGTTGTGCTGACCACACAACACGGGAGTACTTCCATACCCTTGTCTAAATACATAGCGTCCATATGATTCCCTTTAGTCTTTTGGAATTGGTTTGTAATTCCCTAAAGTAGTGATGTAAACAAAGAATAATTAACCTTTGGTTGTGAAATATCATACACAGCGGAAACAGTTATAAATAACAACTAAATAGTTTAATTATATAACAGGAACACCAAAAAGAACTTTGAAAAATAAAGCCAGGAAAGACTTTATAATGAAATTATACAAGGCAGTGGCAGGGCTTATTATTACTTGTAGATCCGAAACATGGACAGTGACAACACAACAATCTGCCAGAATACAAGCTGCTGAAATGAAATTCCTCAGACCAATAGCAGGATATCAAAGAACAGACAAAAAACATAACACAGAAATAAGACAACAACTAAAAGTAGAGGAATTAAACACAACAATAGTGAAATACAGAACAAACTGGAAAGAACACTTGACAAGGATGACTGAGAATAGAATACCAAAAGCAACATACAGCTATTCACGACGAGGAAGAAGAAGTTTGGGAAGACCAAAGAAAAGATGGAAACAGCAGCAATTTGGAGTTGGAACAGGCTAATAAATAAGCCTGAACCGCGAAGAAGAAGAAGAGGAAGTTAAATATGTCATAATTTATTTATTACTAGCTATATCATTAACATTCTTTACAACATGTGACGCGAAAAATGTTCCAATCATACACTATGCGCATGCGCCAACTTTCGCGAAGCGTTTTACACTATGGTATCACGGATTGCAGCCAACATATACACGATGTGTAACTAACCTAAAAGCCAACCTAAAGCAATTTAAGTACTCTAACCTGTGAAAGAATGCAACGACCAAAAATATAAATAATTCCATTCCATAGTAATTCTGCCCGAGGGCAGGTCCTTCACTGCAATCATAGCATTTTCATGCTATGCTTTACAGCTTTACTAGGGAATTATAGCTGTGGTAGCTTCCCGTTGCTTTCCACACCGATGAAGGATGATGATGATGGCCGGATGATTTTCGGGGACCATTGGGCCCTAAGTTTCCTGACATTTGTCTTACAGGTGAGGAAAAACCCCGAAAAAAAACCTCACCCAGGAGCCTGTCCCGACTGGGGATCGAAATCAGGCCCGCTCTGTGGCAAGGCAGCACGCTACGTCGAGACCAAAGCGGTGGACAAATAAATAATAAGTTCTGAAATTCTGAATTATATATGTGTACAGTTAATTAGTAGGACTACATATTCTGTTGGCTGCAATGGAACACGACTTTGTTTTTTCTAAGAATATTCGTTAAAATCAATATGACTGTCACGTATTCATGCTATGTATATAGTTAAATATCACAGAAAAAATATATTGAAATAGTCGTTAGAAAAAATGTAAAATCATTGTAAATGGTGGGAAATAATTTGAAAAATGGAACCCTAAGACTGCAATTTGACAGGAGTTTATGAAATAATTTAAAAAGTCGCATCACTTGTAAAGAATAACCATTTTTTCTACCTTCTTCTTCTTCTTCTTCTTTGTTTAATCTCCTCGTTTTACGTACTTCTACGTGCCCTCCCGGGCCTTACAGTAACACGACCTGTTGGGAGAGGAAGTTAAACTTTGACCACACAAGGACATGGAGGACCTCTCCGAATGAAGGATTGGCTCAATGCGTGACCACCTCCGAGACATTACGAACATTTAAGACAAGACACACACACCATCCACTCAACCACTCAAACACTCACACTAAACAAGGCGAATATGATATGGATGATTTTTATGGCCAGGTGGTGTCCGGGGACTATTTGGGTTTATAGTTTTCCGACATTTGTCTTACAGGTAAGGAAAAACCCCGAAAAAGAACTCACCCAACAAACGTGTCCCGACCGGGGAACGATCCAAGACCCTCTGCGCCCTTGACAAAGACGTTTTCCCATGACCACAGCATCAGACCACTATATATTTAATAAAATTCGTAATTCACCTCATCTCTCGACGGATGAATGCGATCTCAAAAAGAAAATATATATATATATATATATATGCAGAAAGAATTATACCACGAAATTACAATAGAAAGTGATGAATTTCAGGCTAAAAAAATCAGAATTAAAATGGAGATATGATTGGAAATTCCAGGAATATATTAACCCATTCGCTTCAAGTTTAAATGCTCAATGTATTCCCCAAAAACTGAATTTAAATCACGGTAAATTATATTGTCTGTTTTCATACATTCAAAAGGAACCAAAGATAACGGTACTTGAGATATCAATGTTGGTGAAGACGGAAAAGACATTCATCTACTATTCATAAATGTTAATAAAGGGTTATCCTGCCAAATGATGTACAAAATATTATGAAATATATAACAGGGAGAGTTCAGCGAGTGTACCTCGTCTTCTGAGGCGAATGGGTTAAATAGATGGAAAAATTACTTTATTGGGCTATTAAACATACTTGCACAACAGACTCTTAAAATAACCTTAAGCCTGAAAAAAAAATGACTTTAACAAATGTTACCAACCTTCATCATCCAAGTAACGCCTTAGTTGCCTACTAGATGGCTCATTAGCTCGGTATGCCGATCACATGCCACTCATATCTGTATGGAAATAAGCGTAACTAAATTAGTTTGGTCTGGAAATTTCTAACAAAGGAGAGGCTGTGGGTAGACTCAGAGGGCCGTAAAGTCAATAAGTGAGAAAGTAAAGAACATAATTAGGAATTTTATATGAATTTGGGTCATTTCAGGACGACATAAACCGCAAACTTCGTGTACTCGAGTACTGGTTGCGGCTAATTAAAGGTGAACAAACAATGCTCAGAGCAATTTGTTACGACCACCAAACTAGGAACGCATATGTGAAACTTTGGGCAGACGAGGTTAGGAGAGAACTCCAAAAGATTTGGATGGGTTGGGTATGGGAAAAAGGGACTGAAAATCGCAAAAATGTGCGGAGAAAAATAAGGAGGAAGTACTTAGATATAAACCAACAAAATATTTTCGTCCAATGTGTGAGAAAACGCTCACTGTTTTTACAAAGAGACCTAAAACAAGTTCGGAGAAAAGAATCTTATATACTCAATCTAGGATTTAAAGAGAGATCAGGGCTTGCTTCGTTTAGGTTAGGGGCTTGGATTTTTTTTTAAATTAGCGACAATCACGATATGCGAATATGTCTAATGTGTGGGAGCTTTGAAGACGAGATACATATATTAGGAAAATGTAACGATTTGGAATATTGGAGGCGTCAGTTATTACCAGAAAGATTTTTAAATTCAAATCGTGAAAGATTGGCATGCTACGAGTTAATGGTAAGTCCATAAAATTGGATAAACTTGGGCAAATTTCTGACAAAACGCGGAAAATAAGAACAACACTCATTCATGAATAAATACAGTAAATATGTTAACAAATTGCAATACCATTAGGCCTAATTCTTAATAATTTTACATAATCAAGTTAATCTTAAACGTAATTGTATTGTTATCAAATTGTAATATTATAGTGTTTTCTTTTTTGTTTTAAGTTATATTATTACAAAACATTAATTTATTGTAACGAACTGTCAACAGCACGTACGGCTTACTGCCCGTGCGACCATATTTGTAAATAGCATAGTATTTATTTAACTTTTAGTCTAACAAAGTCCTAGTTATAGTTAGATTAATGCTATCTATACATCTAGAGGTCGAGATTGGTAAAACTCCACTGCCTCGGTGTGAACCCGTAACTTCCCAAACACGACTCACAAACGGCATCAACTGAGCAAATCCTCCATATAATTACTTTATATCCATTTGTAAATTATATGATATATTGGGGATTTTTTACAACATGTGACGCGAAAAATGTTTCCTAATTCCAATCATACACCATGCGCAAGCGCCAACAAACGCGAAGTGATTTACACTATGGGGATACAGCCAACATATGCACGATATTTTACTTACTTTTGAGGGTCTCTCCACTTTTCAGCGGTTACCCTGTATTCCCATTCGCCATTCTTGCCGATCACGCCATTCATCCTCCTCCAGACCTCGGTCGTTCATCAATCTATGGATCTCTCCTCTCCAAGTTGTTCTTGGCCTGCCCCGTTTCCATCTACCAGAAGGAGACCATTCCAAAAGAGTTTTGGGCCACCTATCATCCTCCATTCTCCTGACATGGCCATACCACTGAAGAGCTCGTCTTTCGATCCTTTCCACCACTGTCTCCTCCATATCCACGATATTTTACTAATCTAAAAGCTAACCTTTCGCAATTTTAGTACTCTAACCTGTGAAAGACCAACCTAAAAGCTATCCTAACGCAATTTAAACACTCTAACCTGTGAAGGAATGCAAAATTAATTAATAATTAAAAAATTAAAGACAAGTTTTAAATTGAATTTTTTCCCCCAAAAATAAATAGTAAGTTCTGAAATTCTGAAGTATATGTTTACAGTTAATTAGTACATGCTCTATGTTGGCTGCACTGGAACACGACTGTTTTTTGCTTAGAATATTCGTTAAAATCAATATGACTGCCATGTCTTCATGCTACGTTTGTAGCAAAATATCATAGAAAAATTAATTGAAATAATCGTTAGAAAAATATGTAAAAATCGTTGTAAATGGTGGGAAATAATTTGAAAAATGGAACCCTAAGAATAAAATTAGACAGGAGTTTAAGAATGAATTAAAAAACTCGCGAACATATTGTAGAGAATAGCCGATATATTTATTAGAGAGAATTGTGATTTATTTTAATTATTGAATAAGATGTTGATCTTAATTATTTCCTTGTTGGGCTGAAGCAGGCTCGACAGAATATGTTGCTATAGAAACCGAGTTTGTGGTGACGAAGAAGCCTGTTCGGTGTTGACTCTCCCTGATTATATTCTACTGTAGACCTGTAACAACGGTGGACAAACAGGCCCCCTTTCTTGTTGTTCTGCGCTGGTCAAGTGCTGCTGATGTTGCCTTTAATACCAAAACAAACTTCTACCTTCTCCCCCTCCTTATGTGAAACCTCATATGTGTTTCTGTTTTTATGGACCTTCTTCTTGTTTCCTGGAAAGCTAAAATTAACTGAAGGAAATTTCTCCAACACTGACCAGTTTTGAGTCTGCTTGTGTCATATACAGAGTGATTCTAAACAATATAACAACGCTTCTTACGCCTATGTTCTAAGGCAGTAGTACTCAAAGTACGCTTCGCGGATTCCTGAGAATCCACGAAAAGTTATAATGGTATCAGCAATTTGTCATTTAATATTTAAATAAATTATGTTATCAATTGATTTGGTGTTTACTTTAAGAAAATATATTATGTATTTAATATATTAAACTATCATAGTTTTATACACACAAATAGAAAATGTATTTGTATTTGTGACGTTCGTCTGATGAAGATACTGTGTAGGCCTATTGAAACAGCTGTTACGAATGTTAAATGAAATAAATAATTATAAAAAGCATATAAAACTATGATAGTTTTTATATTAAATAAATAAATTATGTAATTATGTAACAACATAGTTTTTCTCTATGCGACTACTATAAAATGCTATATCCGACCATACTGGAGAAAGAAAATACAGAATCTCTACATTCCATTCGTAGGCCCGTTTTCGATTCCTGGCGAAGTAGAACAATTTAAAGATTCACATTTGGTCTGGAAGTGCATGTTGTCATTCAACAATGACCTTGTCACACTTCTAATCATGGACCCAGAGAGACCCGTCATTGTGTACGTGCATAAATTAGGTCCTATCTGGTTCAGATTTTCTTCTTCCTTCCTACGAACGACTAATCTGGACATTGGCTTTTACGTATTTGTAGACTGTTAAACTTATAAAATGAAGAAATAAAATTTAAAAAGTTCATTTATAATACAATTATTTTGAGTATCCGTGAATTTCTTTTCCGGTCTCAAAGTATCCGCAATGAAAAGTTTGGTAACCATTGAAATAAAAGATGACAAACTAACAATGTTAAAGAGTGAATCGTGTCCATATACGCAGCGGGCCCGGGTTCGATCCCCGGTCGGGACAGCTTTTCTGGGTGAGGTTTTTATCGGAGTGTTTCCTCACCTGTAAGACAAATGTCAGGAAAACTTTAAGGCCCAAACGGTCCCGGAAATCATATGGCCATCGCAATCACCATCATTCATATTCATCTTAGATTAAGCTTAGAATTAGGGACTCTCCTGGCGCAACACTATCATCATCATCATCCACCCATCATATCATCGGGGCAAAGTAACCCCGCCTTCCAGGTGCCCCAACCTCAGAAGTGGGTTACAAGTACGCCATGCCAGGAGAGAACACCAGGAATTTCGAAAGACAACCTGGGGCGTTTGCAAAAAAAAAACAATTCTCATTCAAAAACGTTGAATCCATCTCTTTTTCGGTCTTCCAACATGCCTGTTTCCTTTTGGTTTGTAATTAAGTAGTGTCAGAGTTTATTTAGATTAATTTCGATATTCTAACACTTCTGTAACCCATTAGCGTAAGATAGTTGGAATAAATGCGCCTGAAGAAATAATAATCTAGAAAATATATATTCCATACATAGTAATTCTGCCCGAAGGCACGTCCTTCACTGCAATCATAGCACTTTCATGCTATGCTTGCAGCTTTACTAGGGAATTGTGTAGGTGTGGTAGCTTCCCGTTGCTTTCCACACCGGTGAAGGATGATGTGGCCAAATGATTTCGGGGACCGTTTGGACCTTATATGTTTCCTGACATTTGTCTTACAGATGAGGAAAAACCCCGATAAAAACCTCACCCAGAAAAACTGCCCCGACCGGGGATCGAACCCGCTGTGGGACAAGTGACAAGGCAGCAAGCTACCTCGAGACCACAGCGGTGGGTAAAGTATATATTATTGTTTTTATTTATTTATGCCTGATGAAATTAAGGCTGTAATGTCTTCCATTCCATCAGAGATAAATTCACAGATATATTATGAGCTATAATGTGGACTTAATAATGGACGCTTAAATATAAACTATAAAAGAACAATAAAAACCTAGAGCTTTATTAGTCTATTTTTTTTTTAATTTCTCACCTTATAGATAGAATACTTTTTACATGCCACACGCCACCCGGGCCTTACATTGGCACGACCTGTCAGGAGAGAGATTTTAAACTATGTATCACACACATACTTTTTTTAACACACAAGGACATGAAGAGCCTCCGCGAATGAGTGATCAGCTCAATGGCAGGCCATCCTCCGAGACAACAGAACATTAAGACGAAACTCGCAATTCAAACTCACACATGCTAAACATGGCTATTATGATAGCCAGATGTTTGGGCCTTAACGTTTCTTCAAATTTATCTTACATGTGAGTAAAAACTCCGAAAAAACATTACCCAGGAAACTTGTCCCGACCGAGGATTCAACCCGGGTCCGCTTCCTACTAGGCAGTGACGCTATCCCGAGACCACAGTGGTTGAATGAGCCTTTCCAATAAAATATCTAAATACTTTAAAAAGTTGAACACTAATGCAGCATTTTAAACTAACAAAACTTTACAAAATATAATAAAAAACAATAAAACCAAAGTAAAAAAAAGGAACAATAAGCAGGTGTATATAAATTGAAGTGTGGCACATGTGACAATGTCTATATAGGACAAACTGGCAGACCTTTTATTTCTCGTATAAAGGAACATATGGGAGCATATAACAGAGATTTAGATACTTCAAAGTATGCTAACCATCTACTACAATACGATCATTGCTTTGATTCAAATTTTAAAGTTTTATATGTTTGTGACAATGAAAATAAGTTGGACCATTTATCAATTATAGAGACTATTTAACTCATGCCCCAAATGGGAGTCAATGACCAATCACGTTTCAATGATTTCTGTTTTACAACCAATCAGAGTCGTGTTTCACGAAATATTTATCAGTGTTATAATTACCATATTAAAGAAAGCTCCTCCTTTTTAATATTCTGAACAGGTCTGTCCATTATTTTGTAGTGACTGAGTCAACAGTAAAGCTGCCATATTTGAATGTTCAAAATGGCAGAAACAAGATTTGGCTGTGCTTCAAATTAAGTTATAGACGAAATACAAATTTGACAATTGTGTGTTCAATAATTGTGTTTTTAAATAATGATATTACCGAATTCTTTTTGATAATTCTGTGTTCTATAATTGTGTTTTTAAATAATGATTTTACCGAGTTGTTTACTAAAAAATAAATTAATAACCTATAATTTTGGTTATAATATACAGTTTGATGTGTTTAATTTTTTCTCCGCTAGGATGCATTCTTATAATATTGCGATGATATTTCAAGTTTCCCACACCAGATGGCAATATATAACATTATATGATCTTGTTACAGTAGACGGAGAAACGAAACATAACGTTTCTCATTTGTTTTCAAACATCGCCGTTTACATTAAATAAATAAATATTTTAAAGTAACTATATTTGAATAATGATTTGTGAGTAAATAGCCTAATTTTATTTGTTAAATAGTCCTAATAAATGCCACTCTTGATTTCCAAATTCTCTAGATAAATTCACTCCTCACTTCGTGAGTCGTGAATTTATCAATAATTTGGAAATCACTCGTGGCATTACTTATGATAAATAAATTGAAAAGTGGTAATAAGCTGTTAAACTCCCAACTAGATTTGAATGAATCGCCTCTTTTAAATTTATAATAGAGATTGTAAAAAAAATTCTTGCATACAGTTACAGTTGTTATATGCTATAATAACAAAATTCATTAATTTGTTATCAGAAGGTATAGTACCGAAACAGCTGTAACTAATTTATATTTTAATAAATATGAAAATCACATAAAACTAAGTTTTATTTTTATTTAATTAAATAACTTAGTATGTACTATTATATAGTCTAAGAAAACATTCAATAAGCTTACTTTTAATCGTTATTTTATCGTTAATTTTCAATCAATTAATTTGATGTATTTAACGTTTTAGAAGTCTAGGTAATAAAAGCTTTCAGAATCGCTGTTTAGCATATTTAAAAATTGAATAGTCTCCAAAAATTTTGAAGATACTGTATTGAAAATATATTTCTAATAGTAGCCTAACGAATCAAAACAAAACTGAAGCTTGGCCACAAAATGGTAAGAAACTATTCTTTGATGTAAGAAAATTGAATTCATTATTAATTTTAACTGAGATTTTGGATAGAAGCAACTTCATCTTATATGTCTGTGAAGTGAAATTTGATTGAAGGAAGACGAGATGAGTTTATCATGACGGTCTGATTGTTTCTATCCCTTCAAACAGTATATTGAGTTGTAGTAGTGGCTGTGGGCAGACAGACCAATATCGGCCCAGCTCTGTTATACAAGTGCCTCTCTTACTGCCCGCTATGCCGTTTCCTGCAATTCAAGGGTGGCCAAATTATCTTCATTTCCATCAGTTTCATTCTTACCATGCTTCTTTAGGAAGCTAGAAGGAAATATGCTTTATTGTCTAATCATGAGGATTAAAATCTAGGTTCGAGTCTCGGTCTGGGCGCAAGTCCGTCGCCGTGGCGAAGTCGGTAGAGTCCCTAACCTTACACTCCGGCGACCAGGGTTCGATTCCTGGCGGGGTAGGGGAGTTTAAATCTCCACCTTTGGTCTGGGTGTGTGTGTGTGTGTCCTGTCCTTGTGTCTATGTGATAATAAAAAAAGTTAAAACAGGTAAAACAAAAATGAAAAACAGTATAATCGAAAAAAAAAATACATACACACACCTTTCAAGCGTAAATAGTTAAACTTACAGAAAGACAACTTTATATTTCTGAAAAATAAATGTTTTAATTATTTTTAAAATTTTATTCGAATGATCCTAATGAATCTGAAAGATTTTTACGGTAAAGAGGAATTCCAAAGGATATTATTTGCCATCTGGAATATAATTCTGGGTTTTGATACCCGGTCGGGGTCAATGTTTTTTTTTGGGTACGAAAAAATCCAAGAGACAAGTCGTGGATCCCAAGTTTGAAGATTTTCTAACTCGTAAAATGATCTCAAACCTAAATGAGAGCCTCTGGGCAAAATTTAATTGGCCTTTCTCGTCCATGTAATATGTTAGTTGCCTAATAGATGTCTCTTTAAGGCGTTATGGTAACTACTTGTCACTCGCTGACATCTGTAGGGAACTTTAATTAAAATATCTTGATTACCCAGAAAAACATTGGAATGGAGTCCACTTGGAAGAAAAAAAAAACCTTGAAACTCGTAGATGCAAGAAATAAGAACTGGAATGAGAACAAGAGGACTGGAGGACATGGAGTGGATGGATAGGACGAGTAGATAAGGAAAATAAAACTTTAGGCACAGGAAGATGTGTAAACATTGAAAATCTGTGTATAATTAAATACAAAAAAACTTGATTAAGTAATTCTCGCAAGAGAACCCCCTTGCACCACGCGAGGATGTGGGTATATATGGACAGTAACATATAACGCTTAGGCATTAAACATTCAAATAAGAATGTATTCATTCCACTTCGAGGACGCGCGTTTCTTCGAAGGGGAAATCAAATCATATCTACCGCGTCAAAAGAGATTAGAACATCCCTCGTATAAAAGTATATCCTTGACAATTTTACTCATGCCCCAAATGAGAGTCAATGACCAATCACGTTTCAATGTACCTTATTTTACAACCAATCACAGTCGTATTTCACCCGATATTTATCAATCAAGTTTATCATATATAAAGAAAGCTCTCTCCTTTTTAATATTCTGAACAGGTCATAGCATTATTTTGCAGTGACTGACTCTCTTAAGAAATACGGTTACCAGATTGTATATATATATATATATATATATATATATATATATATATAGTGCATGAATGTAAACATATACTGTTTGCGGGATATAATAGAAAAACATACGTAGTAATTGATTATACCACAATAAAAAGAAACCACTTGCGCTTTTTTAATACGTCGTATTATTTCCCACAAATTTACGTCCCAGAAAAATATAATTTACACCATAGAACATTCCGATTGAGGGTCTTTCCACTTTTCAGCGGTTGCCCTTTTACCAGCCGGCTGCTGGCCCTTCACATCCACATGTGTCAATCACAGAGGTAGATGATCAACAACCAGTGCAGGGGTGACATGTGGTTAGCATGTCGAGTCCTCCAGCCGTTATAGCTGGTTCCTCAACCTGGAGCCGCTACTTATTGTAGCTACCCAATTGCCTCACGATGCTGGGTGGGCACCGGTCCCATACTGGCCGAAATACCATGAGAAAATTTCTTCCCCCATGGAGACTCGAACCAGCGCAAGTCCCGTAGCTCTGCGCCAAGGCTTCCTACCTTAACCGCTCGGCTACGGCGAACATCAGAAATTAATTAATAGCCTATAATGTTAGTTATAAACAGTTTGATGTGTTTCATTTTTTCTCTACTAGGGTGCATTCTTACAATATTGCGATCCTTTGGTGATATTATAATATGATCTGGTTGCAGTGATGAACAAATGAAGCATAACAAACGTTTCTCATTTGTTTTCAAACATCGCCGTTTACATTAAAATATAAATATTTTAAAATAACTATAGTTAAATAATGATTTGTGAGTAAACAGCTTAATTTTATTCGTTAAATAGTCCTAACAAACGCCACTCTTTGTTTCCAAATTCTCTAGATAAATACACTCCTCATTTTGTGAGTCGTGAATTTATCGATCATTTGGAAATCACTCGTGGCGTTACTTATGATTATTTCCCCATATATGTCAGCAAGACACATGCAGTTGGCACATTGTTCCCAAAGAGACATCTAGTATGCAACTAAGTTATTACTTGGATGTAAAGGGACGATTAAATTTTGCTCAGAAGCATTAATTTAGGCTTGAGGTTCTTTTATGAGCCCGAAAATTTTCATACTCGAGACTCACGGCGTAAAGTCCCTCACGGAAGACTTGCCCCCTGGATTTTTCCATCCTAAAAAGTCAATCGACCCCGGCGAGGTTTGAAACCGCGTCCTTCGGAACCAGAGGCAAGTAACTTATTTTTAAAGTTTTACACGTTTGTAACAAAGGAAAAATAACTAGATATTTTAGAAATTGTAGAAACAAATAAGTCCTAAGAAGAGCAATAGGCTGTTAAATTCCCTACTGGTTCACCTCTTTTAAATTTATGATAAGGCAATGTTCTTTTTTATGCCCCAGTTTGTCCTTTTGGACATTTCTGGTGTTCTCTCCTGGCATTGGTGTAAATGTAACCCACTTCTGAGGTTGGTACACCTGGAAGACGAGGTTACGTGCCCCGATGATATGATGGATGATGATAGTGGTGCTCCAGGAGAGTCCTTAATCCTAAGCTTAATCATAAGATAAATATGAATGATGATGATTGCGATGGCGATACGATGTTTCGGGGACCGTTTGGGCCTTAAAGTTTCCTGACATTTCTCTTACAGGTGAGGAAAAACCCCGATAAAAACCTCACCCACGAAACTATCCTGACCGGGGATCGAACCCGGGCCCGCTGCAAGACAAGGCAGCACGCTACCTCGAGACCACAGCGATGGACATAATAAAAACAATGTTTGTTACACTGTTTTTGTTACCTTTAGTTGCTTAGTTACACTTTCTATGTACATGAGTGTATATATAGTAACAAAATTAATTTGTATTCATAGTATTCGTCTGAAGAAGGTACAGTGTACCGAAACA